>JAADWY010000049.1:0-88371 GCA_023336355.1 Pythium dissotocum | reverse complement strand
CAACTGAGCGAGTCACTCGAGCCGCTGGCGCAGAAGATGCAACTGAGCGAGTCACTCGAGCCGCTGGCGCAGAAGATGCAACTGAGCGAGTCACTCGAGGCGCCGGTGGAGGCTGCACTGCCGAAGCCGCTGTGCGAATGGGCTCCGGCCCGTCCAGCTCGGCTTGAGTCAGTACTTTGTTCTCGCGGAATCGGCGGTTTGGCGTTCCATCGGCTCGATTCGTTGCAGAGACAGCAGACGTCTGGAGCTCGCGCTTGTCACGTCGCGCATCCCACAGATTGATCTGACGACCATTGGCGTCGACTTCTAGAAGCGATTTAACGACGTCGCGGGTCTTCGCGTACGGGTGCTGGCCACGGTTGTCCAACATCGTCTTCTGGAAAAGGTGGGACTGGAAGAATCTTACGACCATCACGACGCGCTCCCGCTGGACGGAGTTGACTTGGACGACGTCACCACGATGCCCTTGAAGCAGCAGTGCATCGACTTCTTTGTGGAGTCCGCGGTTGGTCTCGAGCCGGACCATCCGGAAGTTGGAGGGGTCGTTCAGCACAGTTTGCAACGTCGTTCTCGACACGCGGCGCTGCTCCGGCAGGTCTGCGTTCACCTTGAGCACAAAATCCAATCCGGCGTAGTGGGCCACGTCCTTGTTTTCCTTCTGTTGCGAACTCGAGTTGTCACGATACTTGGCTTGGCCGTTGCTACGCAGCTCATACGAATGAAGCGCGACGTCCTCGAAGTAATCCAACTGCTTGCTGTCGTAGAGTTGGTTCAGCTTCTCGATGCCGAACTTCGTGAGCGCGATTGAGACTAGACAAATCTGCGCAAGTTCGAGATTCGTGAGGCGGGCGCCTGCAGCTTCTGGAGGATTTCCGACGTTGGCTGTCATCCATTCCCGACCCTTCACTTTGGCTCCTGGACGGAACGCTCGCGTCACTTCATCGGCGATCTCCTTCTCTCTGTTTTTCATCAAGCCATGGATTTTGTTGAAGCGTGGCTGGTCGTTCACGCGCAGCGAAGCAGCTGCAATGACATTTTCGTTGCTGTGGAAGGTCTTCGCCTGCTGCGGTTGCTTTGTGGGAGTGTCGTCCGAGGGATCAAGCGCTCGGCGCACGGAGCCCTTGGGCTTGGCGGTCTTCTTGTCCACATTGGGGGACACAACAGCGCTGGCCATGGCGGTCTTCAATGGTCACTTGCAGGTTGGATTGCGAATGAGGTCTCACGAACTCGCTGCGAGAGCGTGGACGTAAGGAGAAAGCTCGACGTCCTCATCGTGCGCGTCCTCGTCAACTGCGCTTAGCTCCTGCTGTTGGCCCCAGCTGGGCCTCTCATTTGGGGCTTTCTACGGGAGGTTTCCGTAGCTCTCACAATGGTTGCTGTTGGTGCTCGAGCTGTACACCGATGTAGCCCATACCTTGCAGCTCTGGATTCGTATCGAAATGCAGTCTCCAAAATGGGGCTCTTCACCTTGAAGCCCATCCTCACTATGAAAATGTCAAAAGAGGGTGGGCTCGATTTCTGTCGAAAATAAAGATTTGCAGGTCACTGCCGGTTCAAACTTGAAAAATGGTGGGAAAGCGTTCTAAAACCTCGCTTTCGGGTGAGGTTTTTCACTCAAATCCTTCTCGGAGGCCCTCACTTTTTCGAGTTCTTGTTCTCAAATCGAGGAGCTCAAAGTCAGACCAACCGGCACACAAGACCAAGTTGACAAAATGGTGCGCACTGGCATTGAAATTGGGATCTGGTGACGACTGAGAGACAGCAGCTAACACTATGATGGGTTCACGCAGTCGGGTATCATCAGCGGAGGCAAGGGCGGCAAAGGCGGCAAGGGAGGCAAGGGCGTGACGTCCAAGAAGGCGCCGCAGTCGCGCTCCCAGCGCGCGGGTCTGCAGGTGCGTGGACGTGCAGTCGAGGCGTTTGTGGTGGGGATGAGGGCTGATAGGGCTGCCCTTTTGAATGTAGTTCCCAGTGGGTCGTATCCACCGTTTCCTGAAGAAGCGCGTGGCGAACAACCAGCGAGTGGGCGCCACGGCGGCCGTGTACGCCGCTGCGATCATGGAGTACCTGACGGCTGAAGTGCTGGAACTGGCGGGTAACGCGTCCAAGGATCTGAAGGTGAAGCGTATCACCCCGCGCCACTTGCAGCTGGCTATTCGAGGAGACGAGGAGCTCGATTCGCTGATCAAGGCGACCATCGCCGGCGGAGGTGTCATCCCGCACATCCACAAGTCGCTGATCAACAAGCTCACCAAGAAGAAGCCGAACCAGTAAAGCGCACAACCGCATAATGCGTACCAGCGCTTGTTGGCCATAAGTATGAATGCATGTATAGTTTTGAGACCTCCACGCAGTGCTGCGTATGTTTCTCCGTTGCCATTTTGGGCGGGAAGTGAAGCTGGCGATAGATCCACACTGCGGCTGCCCCATGTCACTATCGCGCGGGCGACTCCCACTGGCGCGACCTTCGCGCAACATCCGACCCCTTACCATGGTGACGTCAAGCAGGGGGAAGGAATCCAATCCGCGATCCGACGAAGTGAAGAGCTCGGAGATGGCGAGTGCGGTGGACACGTCGGCGCACGTGGACGCCGCGGCGCTCGCGCGTCATCTGCAGGCGACGTGCGTGCCGTTGCTAGGAGAGTCACCGGCGCTGGTGGACGCGTTCGTTCGCGACCTGGCTGCGCCGTCAGCGCTTGCCGCGGTGGAGCAGTTCGCGAGCGACTCTGCCGTGCGTGTGCTGCAAGTCCACGCGTTTCAGTTGCAGGAGACGAGCGAAGACGGCGTCAAGACCAAGAGCTTCCGCCTGCGCGTGAATCTGGGCATTGAATATGCCACGGGAGGCAAGCAACGCGGCCACGACATCGTCTGTTTCCTCAAGCGAGCAGGCGCGCCGCTGGCTAGCGACGTGGCGCTCACGCAGCAACTGCAGGTGATGACGCTGGGCTTAGGCAAGAAAAACAGCGGCGCAAGTCGAAGCAAGGCGTCGGATGCCGCGAACAGCGGCCACACGCCTGAAGATGAAGACGAAGACGACAAGGGCGACCACGAAGAGGACTTGCTCTCGGTCGTGTACAACTACGTGCACGAGTCGTTCGGGCCGCTTGTGAACGAATACTCGAAGGTGCACCAGCCGCAGGCTGAGGTTGCCAACATTAACGAGAGCGCGCGCGGGCTGCCGGCTATTCGGCGCCGCATGAAGGAGCTGGAGCTGGCGCTGCTGCAGTACCAGCAGAACATCGAGATCCCGGAGGTGAACCTCGTGTTCCACCCCGTGATCCAGCGTGCCGCTGAGCTAGTGCGCCAGAAAGGACTACTGATCGACAACATTGAGGCGCTCGGGCTCGAAGACAAAGTGAACGACATGGCGTTCCTCAACGACATCCAGGCCGGCGTCAACAAGTGGATCAAGGAGATCCAGAAGGTCACGCGGCTCATTAGGTATGTGTGCCATGCGTCGCTCTGTCAGTGTTTCTGAGAAATAACTGATATGGATTGTGTGATATGGTAGTGAGCCGTTGCCGGGCACGACGACCCAGGAGATCAACTTCTGGTGCGACTTGCACCGCGCGCTGTTGGCGGCGCAGGCCAAACTGAATTCCCCCGAAGTCGAGATTACGCTGGCGGTGCTCAAGCGCGCCAAGCGCTTCCTGGCCACGACAACTTTCAATGCCGACCACGGCCTCGGACCTGCGCTTCAGCGCGTGTCCAGCGTCATGTCGCTGATGAAAGACTTCCCGATGAACTCGATCTTGTCAGCGACCGACATGAGCCAGCTCTCGCAGGGCGTTGTGGCGGTATTCGCCCACTTGAAGAAGATTCGAGTCGCCGACGAGTACAAGCTCTCGCGGCTGCTACACCTTGTCGAAGTGATGTCGAGCGATCTCACGGAGCAAATTGTGAGTCTGCTGCGAGGATACAACATGATCCAGATGCCGTTCGACCAGTTCGAGAGCCTCGTGGCCCAATGCAAGGAACTGTTTTCGACGTGGCACCGGCAGGTCGCGACGTTGTACGAGCTGGCGAAGGAACTGTCGAAGCGTCGTGGAACCATGAACACAGACAAGCCGCCGCTTCTGTCTGAGCTACAGATGGAACACTCGGCGATTGAAGAGCGACTGCTGGAACTTCACGAGTTCCGCGAGCAGCACGAGAAGTTGCGCCAGGTCATCGAACGCGTGCTTGGAAGCGCTGTTGAAGCTCGCAGCGATGTCAGCGATGACGCGCTTGTTGAGATCAATGCCGCGTACGCTCAGTTTAGCGGCCTGAACCCACTCGATGTGTCGGGTGAAGGAACTGCGGCGTGGAAGAACCTTCGCAAGGCCTACGACCTGTGTATCGATCGTGTGGAAGGTCGAATCATCACGAGTCTGACCAGTCGTCTCAGCGCAACGACGAACGCCGACGAAATGTTCCGCGTATTCTCGAAGTACAATGCGTTGTTTTTCCGTCCGCGAATTCGCAGCGCGGTGCAGCAGTTCCAGATGCAGCTGATCGAGAACGTCAAGGAGGATGTCAGCAATTTACAGGCCAAGTTTCGCGCTCACTATGCGCTGTCGGAGGCGTCACGCATGAGCAAGTTGCGCGATATCCCGCCCATCGCCGGAGCTGTCATGTGGGCGAAGCAGATTGAACGCAAGCTGAAGACTCTGCTCGCGCGAGTGGAAAGTGTACTCGGTGCGGGCTGGGAACAGCATGTTGAAGGCAAAGCGCTCAAGGTCGCCGCTGAGGCATTCATGGCGAAGCTCAACCCCCAATTGATATTCGATCAATGGGTGGCCGACTTGGCGTCGATGCCAAACTTCGACATCAAGAACATCATCTTGAACATTGTGACGGAGGAGACCCAGCAGGGTGAACGCCGCAAGCTGTCGGTGGCATTCAACCAGCAGATTGTTACACTTTTCAAGGAAGTTCGCAATCTGGAGTGGCTCGGATACCGTGTTCCGTTCACGTTGAAGATGTATGCGGAAGACGCCAAGTCCAAGTACCCGTTCGCAATGTCGCTGGACGCGAGTCTGAAGGCGTACGTCAGCTCGTGCCACCGCATCCAGCCAATCTTCGAGCCGCTTGCCGCCAGCTACGTCCGCGAAGTCCGAGCGACGATCGGCAAGACGTTCTCCAAGGGCAACGAGATGCGCTGGCATGCAGATGGTCTGGCCGAGTATGTGGCTGATTTGGCGACGAAGGTTGAACGATTGCAAGACAAGGTTGAAGAGCTCCTCTTGAAGACGAACGAAATTGAAGAACTCTTTGAGTCTATCCGATCGACGAAGGATGTCAAGCCTGACGTGATTAAGGCTACTCTACAGAAGGCACAGGCACTCGTGGATGAACTCAACCTTGCTGGTTACGCCAATTTGGGAGTGTTCGTGAAGAATCTGAACGGCTCTGTAGCCAAGATCCTCGCGGTCAAGTTGCAATCTGCTCTCCAGAGCTGGATTGCGTGTTTCCAGAAGCAGTCCGACGAGAAGGCGCTCCAAGCAGCATTGGAAGCAGCGGGTATTGCGATGACCACGCACCAGATTCTGCTCAAGAACCAAGTGCTGTACCTGGAGCCTTCGATTGACGACGCGCGAACGCAGTGGATGCAGCAATTACAGAGTCGTATCAACTCAGTGTGTGAGCTACCGAAGCTTCAAGCGTCTTCATACGAGAACGTGTATGGACGTTCGACAATGTCCTTGTCGTCTCCAGCGCGTCGTCAAGCACTGCTCCGCCGACGTGATCTGACCTTCAAGGAAGCTCTGACGCTTCTACCGAACGGTCTCATTGTCCAGGCGTTTGGTGTCGTAGATGCAAGTATCACGGAGGTCGAAGAGTACGTGGCTAGCTGGCTCCAGTACCAGGCGCTGTGGGATATGGATGCACAGACAGCGATCAACGCCGTTGGTGAAGATCTGGGCAAGTGGCAGCAGATTCTGATGGAAATCAAGAACGAGCGGAACAGTTTCGATGCCGTCCACAACACGAAGCGTTGTGGCCCGATCACGGTCAACTACATGCAAGTGCAAGCGCAAGTCAACGTGAAGTACGACGCGTGGCACAATGAGTTCCTCGCGCACTTCGGAGATCTGCTCTGCAACCAGATCAACTCGTTCTACACGACCATCTCGACAAAGCGAGCATCGCTCGAACAGCACGCGCTTGAAGCTGCAACGTCGCAAGTGGTTGCGGCTATCACGTTGATTCAAGAGATGCGAACGATGCGACCGGTTTGGCAAGGAGCGATGGACTCATTCTCGCAGGGTGAGCGCTTGCTGAAGAAGCAACGATTCAAGTTTTCCGCTGACTGGCCGTCACTACCAAACGTGGAGGGTGAATGGGACGCGTTCGTCCAGCTTCTGGAGCGCAAGAGCGCAGCGATGGAGAGCCAGCTACCGCAGCTGCAGGGCAAGATTTTGGAAGAGAAGTCTGTCCTTGACCAGAAGATCAACAAGACTGTGACAGAGTGGGACAGCGCAAAGCCTCTTGAAGGCGGCCAATCGCCCAAGGCGGCGATCGAGCTTCTCTTGGTGTTCGACACGAGATTCAAGCTGCTCCGCCAAGAGCAGGAGAAGATCTCCGCAGCGTTGGACGCTATGAGCATGTCGACCATGGCGGGCGTGGGAGGAAGTATCAGCGACGACCGTAGCAGCAGCTCGTCAGCACTGTACCGCGCAACGGAAGAACTCACTGGCCTCGACGAAGTCTGGAAGTGTATCGCGAAATCTTGGCATCAAGTCGATGAACTGCATGAAACCTTGTGGTCTGCCGTCCAGCCACGGAAAATCCGCAAGCAGCTTGAAGAGATCATCGAGCAGATGCGTCAGTTCCCTGCGCGAGTGCAGCAGTATGAGGCATTTGAACACTCCTTGAAAAGTCTGGAGGCGAAGAAGTCGATGAACTCACTTCTCTCGGAGCTCAAGTCGGACGCCATTCGTGATCGCCATTGGAAGCAGATCCTGCGTTTGCTTCGCATCACCTCGGCGTTTTCCGAACTGACACTGCGTCACTTCTGGGACTCGCGAATCTCGAACAATGACCAGGAGCTGAAGCAAATCATCCGAACCGCGCAGGGAGAGATGGCGTTAGACGAGTTTTTGCGCCAAGTGATGGACTACTGGTCAAACTTCCAGTTGGATCTCGTGAACTACCAGAACCGTTGCCGCATCATCCGCGGATGGGACGAAATGTTCGCCAAGCTTGAAGAACATCTGAACAGTTTGTCGAGTATGAAGCAGTCACCGTACTACCGTGTGTTTGCGGAGCAAGCGAGCTCATGGGAAGACAAGCTGACGAGAATCCGTGGTATCTTGGACTACTGGATCGACGTTCAGCGTCGTTGGGTGTATTTGGAGGGCATCTTCTTCGGTTCGGCTGATATCAAGCAGCAGCTTCCGAAAGAGTTCACTCGCTTCCAGAGCATCGACAACGAGTTCACGTCGACGATGAAGCGAGTCGCGCACAATCCGTTGATCGTTGAAGTCGCCAACATCCCAAACCTGTACCACTCGCTCGAGCGCCAGCAGGAGATGATGGGCAATGTGCAGCGTGCGCT
Organism: Pythium dissotocum; assembly: GCA_023336355.1. NCBI lineage: Eukaryota > Oomycota > Peronosporomycetes > Pythiales > Pythiaceae > Pythium > Pythium dissotocum. The sequence continues at coordinate 80,831 of JAADWY010000049.1, read as the reverse complement.
GGGTGAATATCTCGAGCGCCAACGATCAGCGTTCCCTCGATTCTACTTCGTGGGTGACGAAGATTTGCTTGAGATGATCGGCAATAGCAAGGAGCCTCTGCAGATCCAGCGCCATCTCTCGAAGATGTTTGCTGGAATCGTGTCGCTCGAGATGGACCCGCAGTCCAACAACAGCACCATTGTCGGCATGGTGTCTCGTGAAGGCGAAGTTGTAAAGTTCAAGCAGCCCGTCAAGACCCAAGAAGACAACCGAATCAATGTTTGGCTCGGAAAGGTCGAGGATCAAATGCGCCAGTCGCTGTCGCTGCTGCTGGAAGATGCGGTGCGTTCGTACCCATCCGACAGCAACCCCGACTGGTACCTTCAGTGGGTAGCACAATACCCGGCCCAAGTGGTCATCTTGGCCACTCAGGTTCACTGGTCGCGCTCAGTCGAGACGGCTCTGAAGGCTGGCGGTGGTAGCGAACTCACTACCAACCTGCAGTCGATCGACAAGGTTCTGCGTATTCTCAGCGAGCGAGTGCTCGTGGACCTGAAGAACGACGTTCGCAAGAAATACGAGCAGCTCATCACGGAACTCGTTCATCAGAAGAGTGTAACGCGCCGGCTGCTGCAGGCTGGCGTGGTCAGTGTGGACGATTTCCGCTGGCTGTACCACATGCGCTACTACTTCTATCCTTCCGAGTCGGATCCGCTTAAGAAGCTCAGCATCAAGATATCGAACGCCAGCTTCTCGTATGGTTTCGAGTACCTTGGCGTCGGCGAGCGACTCGTCCAAACGCCGTTGACGGAGCGGTGCTACTTGACACTCACCCAGGCGCTGGACTTCGGTATGGGTGGGAATCCATTTGGCCCTGCTGGTACCGGTAAGACGGAATCAGTGAAAGCTCTCGGCTCGCAACTCGGTCGCTTCGTCCTGGTTTTCAACTGTGATGAGCACTTCGACTTCCAAGCCATGGGCCGCATTTTCGTCGGTTTGTGTCAAGTGGGTGCGTGGGGATGCTTCGACGAGTTCAACCGCCTGGAGGAGCGCGTGCTGTCAGCTGTGTCGCAGCAGATCCTCGCCATCCAGACTGGCGTGTCCGCGCTGAAAAAACACAACGAACTCACGGCCAGCAGCACTTCGCCATCGACCTCGACCTCCATCGAGTTGCTGGGCAAGAATGTGCGTGTGCACCCAGACGTCGGTATTTTCGTGACGATGAACCCAGGATACGCTGGCCGTTCGAACTTACCAGACAACTTGAAGCAGCTCTTCCGCAGCATCGCGATGGTGGCGCCAGATCGTGAGTTGATTGCTGAGGTCATGCTCTTCTCGCAAGGCATTACGATCGCGGAACAGATCTCGTCGAAGGTTGTGCTGCTTTTCAATCTGTGCGAGGACCAGTTGTCAAAGCAGCCCCACTACGATTTCGGTCTGCGTGCGCTCAAGAGTGTGCTGGTGAGCGCAGGTCAACTCAAGCGAAAGCTCACCAGTGGCCGCCAAGATATCGCGGAGCAAGGCGTGCTCGAGCAGCTTGAGACGAAGGCGCTGATTGGCTCCATCAGCGACACCATTCTGCCTAAGCTTGTCGCGCACGACGTTGCTGTCTTTGAGACGCTCCTCAAGGGTGTCTTTCCTGGCACGGAGATGCCAGTGGTCGAAGAGCAAGCTCTGCGCAACAGAATTGTCCAGTTGGCTGAAGAACGCAACCTTGTCGCGCACACGCAGTGGGTTGAGAAGGCCTTGCAGCTTTACCAGGTCATGCAGCTGCGCCACGGTGTCATGCTCGTGGGCCCATCGGGCACAGGCAAGTCATCAGCCTGGCGCATTCTGCTGGACGCGCTTGAAACTGTGGACGGAAAGAAGGGAGAAGCTCATGTTATCGACCCCAAGGCCCTCTCCAAGGAGCACCTGTACGGTGTTTTGGACAATACGACGCTCGAGTGGACGGATGGCGTCTTCACGCATTTGCTGCGCCAGGTGCTCAACAGCGTTCGCGGCGAGAGCGAGAAGCGCCACTGGATCGTGTTCGATGGTGACGTCGATCCCGAGTGGGCGGAGAACCTGAACTCGGTCTTGGACGACAACCGCTTGCTCACGTTGCCGTCGGGTGAGCGTCTTGAAATCCCTCCAAATGTGTGGATCATGATGGAGACCGAGACGCTGCGCTACGCGACTCTCGCCACTGTGAGTCGTTGTGGCATGGTGTGGTTCTCGACCGACACGGTGCAGACTACTCACGTTGTGGAGTATTTCCTCAAGTCGATTGTGTCGGACTTCTCGCGCCAGAGCGCCTTCAATCTGCAGCCAAGTGATTCCGAGTTGCTGAAGAAGACCGCCAAGATCTACGTCGACTCGATTCGTGACATCATCTATCCATCTGGAGCAGGAGGCTCATTGCCTTCGATTGTCGAATCCTGTCTCGAGCACGCGATGGGGCTGACTCACATCATGGAGGTCACTCCGCTGCAACTTCTGATGTCGATGTTCTCGTTGCTGGCACGCGGCCTGTCGCGTATCCACGAGTACAACGAAGCGCACTCAGATTTCCCGATGGCCGACGAGCAAGTCCGCGCGTTCACGCCCAAGTGGCTTGCGTTCTCGATCGCCTGGGGCTTCGGTGGCTCGATGGACTTCGTCAACCGCATCCAGTTGTGCGAATTTGTCGTGCAACACCTCGAGAACCGCGTTGACTTCCCGTTCTCGTCGATGACGGTGTCGGCAGAGAACAGTCTGTTGGAGTACGAGGTGAACGTTGATGATGCGCAGTGGCGCCAGTGGGTGCGCTCAGTGCCGCAACTTGATCTGGAGAGCCACCGCGTGCTTTCGACGGACGTTGTCATCACCACAGTCGATACGCTGCGCCACGTCGAGGTGCTTCGCGGCTGGCTGTCGCAGCACCGTCCGCTCATCTTGTGTGGTCCTCCGGGCAGTGGTAAGACCATGACGTTGACCTCGACCATCAGCTCGCTGCCTGAGTTTGAGTTTGCGAGTCTCAATTTCTCGTCCGGGACGACGCCGGACCTCATTCTGAAGACGTTTGCGCAATACTGCGAGTACAAGCGCACGCCGAATGGCATGGTGCTCACGCCAAATGCGCCCGAAAAGTGGCTCGTCGTGTTCTGTGACGAAGTCAACTTGCCTGAGGCCGATGCTTACGGCACGCAGCGTGTGATTACATTCTTGCGCCAGTTGATTGAGCAGGGAGGCTTCTGGCTTGGGGGCAAGAACACATGGGTCAAGTTGCAGCGCATCCAGTTCGTCGGGGCCTGTAACCCACCGACCGATCCGGGTCGTGTGCCATTGTCGCTTCGTTTGCTGCGCCACGCGCCAGTGCTGTTGGTGGATTTCCCGTCCTACTCGTCGCTGAAGCAGATCTACGGCACGTTCAACCGCGCGCTACTCAAGTTGACGCCTTCGCTGAAGTCGTACGTGCAGCCGCTGACTGACGCGATGGTGGATGTTTACACGGCAAACCAGCGCCACTACACCGCGGAGATGCAGCCGCACTACATCTACAGTCCCCGCGAATTGTCGCGATGGATGCGTGCGCTGTACGAAGCGATTGAACCGTTGGAGTACGAGATCGAGGTCGAGAGTCTGGTCAAGCTTGTCTTCCATGAGGCACTGCGATTGTTCATGGATCGCCTGGTTACGACAGACGAGCAAGCGTGGTGCTTCCAGTCAGCAAAGCAGACTCTGCGAGACCACTTCCCACAATGTGCGACGGTTCTCGAGTCGCTCGACTACGGTGGAAAGAATGCGGTGCTGTTCAGCACGTGGCTCTCCAAACACTACACGGAAGTGTCGTCACCGGAGCTGCGGAAGCACATTGAGGCGCGTCTGCGAGTTTTCAACGAAGAAGAACTCAACGTGCAACTGGTGGTCTTCGATTCCGTGATCGACCACGTACTGCGCATTGATCGCGTGCTGCGTCAGCCTTTGGGCCACTTGTTACTCGTTGGCGAAAGTGGTGCTGGTAAGACGGTGCTTTCTCGATTTGTGAGCTGGATGAACGGCATGTCGGTGTTCCAGATCAAGCTGACGTCAAACTACACACTGGAGAACTTCGACGATGATCTTCGCGTGGTCCTGAAGCGTGCCGGTTGCGAAGGCGAGAAGATCTGCTTCATCTTCGACGAGTCGAACGTGCTTGATGCAGCCTTCTTGGAGCGTATGAACGCATTGCTCGCATCTGGAGAAGTGCCAGGCTTGTTCGAAGACGATGATTACACGTCTCTCATGCACGCCTGTCGCGAAGCCGTTCAGCGTGATGGTGTGATGGTGGAGAACACGGAGGACGAGCTGTTCCGCTACTTCACGCGCCAAGTGCAGCGCAACTTGCACGTGGTGTTCACGATGAACCCGGCGTCGGGTGACTTCCGCAACCGAACTAACACGTCGCCGGCTCTGTTCAACCGATGCGTGGTCGACTGGTTCGGTACTTGGAACGACCACGCGCTGGCCCAAGTCGCATACGAGTTCACCAATTCGCTGGATCTTGCGGGGTCCGAAGAATTCGCACCTCCACGGGAAGCTGAGGACTTGCTGACTCGATTGGTTCCGGCGCACATCGCGACTGGCTCGCCATTCCGGGACAGCTTGGTTGCTTCGATCGTCCAGTTTCACCACGCCGTGTTGACCCACATGCGCCGTCTTCAGAAGCGTCATCTCAAGTACAACCACATCTCGCCGCGCGATTACCTCGAGTTTATTCGCCAGTTTGTGGCGTTGTACTCGGAGAAGCGTTCGCAGTTGGAAGACCAGCAACTTCACTTGAACGTCGGTGTGCAGAAACTCAAGGCGACCCACGAGCAGGTCGCAGAGCTGCAGAAGCAGTTAGCACTGAAGGAGAAGGAGCTGAAGAAAAAGGACGTGGAAGCCAACGAGAAGCTGCAGCAGATGATTCGCGAGCAGAACGAGGCAGAAAGCCGGAAGAAGGAGACTGTGCAGCTTGCTTCCGACCTCGCAGCGCGTGACGAAGAGATCAGCTCGCGGAAGAAGGTGGTGGAAGCCGATCTTGCGGAAGCGGAACCGGCACTGCTAGATGCCCAGGCGTCGGTGAATTCGATTCGCAAGTCGCAGCTCGACGAAATCCGTGCGCTCGCTCGTCCACCGACGGCTGTGAAGATGACGCTGGAGGCCGTGGCGATCATGCTTGGTGAGACCAGCCTCGAGTGGGCAGATCTTCGAAAGTTCATTCGTCGCGACGACTTCATTTCCCAGGTTGTGAACTTCGACTCGGAGAAGCTGACGTCGCGTCAGCGCCAGGTTATCCAGACCAATTATGTGCAGAACGCAGATGAGTTCGAGTACGAGAAGGTCAACCGCGCCTCGAAGGCATGCGGACCGCTGTTCAAGTGGGTCGTCTCGCAGCTCAACTACACGAGAATCCTGCACAGCATCCAGCCACTGCGTGAGGAAGTGCAAGCTCTCGTGGAGAAGTCAGCGGATCTTCGTCAGCGTTACGTGCAGGCCAAGTCGACCATTGACGCTTTGGAGCTGCGCATCGAAAGCTACAAGCAGGAGTATGCCTCGCTGATTAACGAAGCGCAGATGATCACCAACGACATGTCCGGCGTGACGAAGAAGGTCGAACGATCCGTGGCGTTGCTCAAGAGTCTGCTTGCTGAAAGTGATCGTTGGGAGGCCGGTTCGAACAACTTCGACCACCAGATGAAGACGCTTGTGGGTGACACGCTTCTGTCGTCGGCGTTCTTGACCTACGTTGGCTTCCTTGACTTCCAGCAGCGCAAGATCCTGGTGCAAGACTGGCGCGATGTGCTGGAGACGATGGGCATCACGACCAACCCGCAGTTGAGTTTCGTCGATTACCTGTCGCGTCCAAACCAGCAGCTCGAGTGGCAGATGAGCGAGTTGCCGTCCGACGAGCTTTGCTACGAGAACGCGATTATCCTTGAGCGCTTCCACCGCTTCCCGTTGATCATCGACCCGTCTGGCCAGGCCAACAACTTTATCATGAAGTACTACGCGCTGAAGACGAACACGAAGATCGCACAGACCTCGTTCTTGGACAGCTCGTTCATGAAGGTACTCGCCAGTGCGATTCGCTTCGGCACAGCGCTGCTGGTGCATGAGGTCGAGAACATCGATCCGATCTTGAACCCAGTCTTGAACCGTGAGCTCTACAAAACCGGCGGCCGCGTGCTCATTCGACTTGGTGGCGAAGAGATCGACTACTCGCCGGACTTCCGCTTGTTCCTCATCACGCGTGATCCATCATGCCGCTTCACGCCCGATATCTGCAGCCGTGTGACGTTCGTGAACTTCACGGTGACGCCAAGTTCGCTAGAAAGCCAGAGTTTGAGTTTGTTGATGAAGCACGAGCAACCAGAAGCGGAGGAGCGCCGTATCAGTTTGCTCAAGCTGCAGGGCGAGTACCAAGCTCGTCTGCGCGAGTTGGAAGACCTGTTGCTGCAGCAAATCAACAATGTGCAAGGCAACATTCTTGACGACGACAGTGTCATCAACGCGCTCGAGAGCACCAAGGCGGAAGCAGCTCAGATTTCGCAGCAGGTCGCTCAGACGCACACAACGATGGAGACTGTGCTGGCGGCGACCAAGTTGTACAACCCGCTTGCGCGTGGTGCGTCGCGACTGTACTTCGCACTCGAAGGGCTCTCGTCCGTGCACTTCCTGTACCAGTACTCTCTCGGTTACTTCCTCGGTGTGCTCACCAGTGTGCTATCGTCGCAAGGTTCGGCTAGTGGCCAGACTGCAATTGCACGTCTCAAGTACTTGTCGAAGACGCTGTTCTCGTTCATTGCGAGCCGCGTGAGTCGTGGACTGGCAGAGACAGACAAGCTCATGTTTGCCCTGCGTTTGGCTCAGATTTACCTGGACTTGACGCGGGAGACACATGCAGCTTTGGGTGAGGCTGCTGGCATTGCCGACTTCCCAACTGAAGACGAAGTGGAGCTTCTCCTGAACTACTCATCAGTTTTGGCGCGCGCCGACTACAATCGCGCTCGTGAGGAGCTCGTCTCGATCCTACCTGCCTTTTCTGAAGAAGAGCTCGACCGTTTGGCGAAGCTTCTGGCGGTGCCGTCGTTCAGGCACGTTGAGGAGCACATCCGCCAGCACGCGGCTGCATGGAACGCGTTCATCAAGCATCCAGCACCAGAAAAGGTCGCACCGACAGGATGGGACGGCATGATCATCGAAGATGCCGCTAGTTCTCCTCGTCGTGCAGCCTTCCGTCGTGTCGTTCTCATTCAGATGCTTCGCCCCGATCGCACAATCTACGCCGCCGAGCAGTTCGTCAACGCCGTGTTTGACGCGGACTTCCCATGGCGAGGCGAGATCGAGTTGCGGAAGAACGTCGAGCACGATACTCACGCCACGCGTGGAATCCTGCTGTGCTCCACCATGGGTTTCGATGCTAGTGCGCAAGTCGACGAGCTCGCAGTCACGCTGCAGAAGAAGTACAACTCGGTGTCCATGGGTTCGAGCGAAGGCTTCGAGACGGCTGAGAAGTGCCTGAACACGGCGTTGAAGAATGGCTCCTGGTTGCTGCTTCGAAACGTTCACTTGTGTCCGTCGTGGCTCGTGAGCGTGGAGAAGAAGCTGTACAACAGTCGCGACAGCGTGCATCCCAACTTCCGTCTCTTCTTGACCAGCGAGATCCACCCGAACTTGCCAGTGAACCTGCTTCGCATTTGTGACATCTTCGTCTTCGAAGCTCCTAGTGGCGTGAAGTCGAGTATGATCCGCTCGCTGGACGGTGTGTCTGCTGACAGAATGAACAAGGGACCGGCCGAGCGTGCACGACTGTACCTGTTGCTTGCGTGGTTCCATGCGCTCGTCCAGGAACGTCTCCGCTACGCGCCAGTTGGGTGGTCGAAGACGTACGAGTTCAGCCAATCCGACTTCCGTGGCGCCTGCGATGTCATCGACCGTTGGGTCAACTCGGTGGGCCACAACCGCGCGCACATTGCGCCAGATAACATTCCATGGACGGCGATCCGCACGACGCTGAAGGAATCGATCTACGGCGGCCGCATCGACAACGAGTTCGACGAGCAGCTCCTGGGCACGCTCCTGAGCAACGTCTTCACTCCTGACAGCTACCAGAATACGTTTCAGCTTGTCAGCGACGACGAAGTCGTGACAATTGCCGAGGGCAAGACGAAGCAGCAGTTCATGGAGTGGATCCACCAGCTTCCAAGCACCAACCCGCCGTCGTGGCTCGGTTTGCCACGCTCCGCGGAGACGATGCTGCTCACGAACCAGGGCCAGCAGATGCTGCGCAACTTCCAGACCATCCAGGACCTGTACGGCCGTGAAGACTTGACTAGCACGGCTGAGGAAGAGACGATGGTGCTTGGCTCCGCCTCGACTGACAAGAGCAACGCAGGCGAAGTCTCGGACACACGCCCCAAGTGGGTGCAGGAGCTCGACCATCGTGTGGCCTCTTGGCTCAAGGATCTTCCGGACGCGCTACCAGTCATGTCGCGTGACGTGAATCGCTTTGGTGACCCGATGTACCGCTGTCTCTTCCGTGAGGTCGAGCTGGGCAACGAGTTCTTGAACACGGTGCGCACGCTGCTCTCTACCGTGCAGTCTGTGTGTGAGTACAAGTCCAAGCCGACGAACGAAGTGCGCGAGGCGATGCAGACTTTGTACTTCGACAAGGTGCCCAAGGCGTGGCTGCGTCTGTACCAAGTGTTCGAGGAACTGTCGCTGCCTGAGTGGATCGCCGACTTCAGCCGCCGAGCCAAGCAGCTGGAAGGTCTCACTTCGGCGATGGGCGTCTCGGGCAACGCCAGCGACCTACTCACGGTATCGTCGGGCGTGTGGCTGGGCGGCTTGTTCTCGCCAGAGGCGTTTGTCACGGCGGTGCGTCAGCACGTCGCGGCTTCGCTGCAGTGCTCGCTGGACCAGTTGCATCTGGTCGCTGACGTCCGCCCGTCGGTGCCAGCGGCGGCCGACCACGTCGACACCTTTGTTGTGCGTGGCTTCCAGATCGAAGGCGCGTTGTGGACGCCGACGGGCTTCGCGCCGTCCACGGCGATCCGCAACAGCCTGGAGGCCGTGTACCTGCGCTGGGTGCCCGTCGCAGACCTGGACGCGCAGACCTCGTCGTTGCGTCGCCTGCCCGTGTACTCGAGTGCGCGTCGCTCGCGCCTCATGTTCTCCGTGTCGGTCGCAGTGGACGAGTCGCAGTTCCCTCAGAGCAAGTGGATCCAGCGTGCCGTCGCGCTCACGCTGTGGCAGTTCGCCGCGTCCGCGTAGACGCAACGAGTCTCTCCGCCCGCAGGGCCGTCGTTTTTGTCAACACTCTTGAGATGCGAAGTCTGGACGAAGAGAAGCAGCTCAGACATCACGGCGCATCAGAGTGAGTAGGTGCATTCATACATTCACACATACACATTGCATTTCCCCCCATACAGTTCCTACTTGTCATACTTGGTGGGCCGTGGCCTTGTGAGCCTCATCAGCTTTGTGTTCGCGAAGCAGCCGCAGCAGCACTTGACGTAGCGCACCCACACTCACGGGCCGCCGTCTCGATGAGTCCTTGTCGCTGACGTCGTCACTCACGATCTTGCGCGGTAGCAGTTGCTTGAGCGCTCGCAGCACGAGCAGCGCATCCACGTAGCGGGGCTTCCGACTCAGCAGCGTCTCCAGGTCTTTGGCATCACGCTTTGCCACGCAGTACTCCAGCACAGCGAAGAACACGGCCGTCTCACGCGTCTCGGCGTCCTCTTCCTCATCGTGTTCTGCTGTCTCATCTTTCTTCTTCTCACGCGCATCAGGTGTCTGCGTCGGAAGCACCTTGACCAAGCATTCGTCGTACAGATCAGCGTCCAGCAAAACGCGGCAAGCCTCTATAGTGTGACCGCACAGCAAGAGCAGCTCAGTGTACGCCACCAGTGAGTCCTTGGCGCTCGGCTCGTCACTCTCTCCAGCATTGGCAGCATTGCCATGCTTGAGTCTCGGTGTGGATTTGTGCTGAGCGGCCTCACGCTCATGTTGCACCCGTTGGACCAGCACCTGCGCTGGAGGCAGCAGCAACAGCGCTCGCTCTGCGTGCGTCCGCACGATTTCCCGAGCTCCAGAGAGTGTGAACAGGCGAGGAGCCAACTGCGCGATAGTCTGGACGAACTCCAAGAGCTTGGCGGCGTCGTGGAGCAGGTACATGCGGCTCATCGACTCAAAGTACATGTGCTTGGAGAAGGACGACAGCGCGATCTGGAAGTCGTCCAGCGTGCGCTCTTCATGGAAGAGCAGCGCGTGCGGAAGCGATGACGAGTGAGCTGACGCGTGCGAGTGAGGAGACGGAATCAGGAGCGTCTCTAGTTGCGTGAGCCACTGGTGTCCGTGGCGAACAGAGCAACTGCCGGCCGCGAACTGCAGACTCGTCATAGGACGCAGCTTGCGACTGAGCTGCGAGGAGGACGCGTCGTCGTCGTCGTTCTCCGGCTCATGGTGCAGAGGATTCAGTGGTGGCATCGCTGTCGCGTCGCTGCTGTCCACCTCGTCTCCATCCTCTGAAAAGGTCGTCAGAGAGCTCACTGTGCGAGCCCGCAGGCGCCTCGAGCCCTTGTGGACAACTGAGCCTTGAAGCCGCGCCACCTTCCGCTCGGCCAGCAACACCCAGTTGGCGAAATGGTGGAGTCCCTCGATATTGGCAGGCGTCACGAACGGTAAGCCGCGCAGCAACAGCGCATCGTCGCGTTTTTCCACGGCCGCACCGAAACGACCAGTGACCAGGATCTCATGAGTTACGCGGTAGATGGCAGCCACCATCTCAGCCATGTCGTCCAGCAGTTTGTGGTGGGATGTAGTGCTGCTCTGTGGCTGAGCGAGCGTCGCGAGTAGCAGCGCTGGACTGGACAGAGTCTGGATCGCAGCTTCCCACGCGGAAACTGCTGCTGAGGACTGAGTGCCGACCAGTTCTTTCGCAGACTGGAGAATCTCCAGCGCCACTCGTGCAGTTTCAAACTCCAGCGTGGAGCCGTACGGTTTTGCGACCTGCAACGCCTTGGCGGTCGTCTCCAGCTGATTGCCGCTTGCCGTAGACTTGCTGACTGGCAGTTTGTGAAGAGCCACGAGCGCATGAGCGCTGGGCGTGTGCAGCTGCCAGTAGCCACGCGCACCAAACAGCCCCACGGCACTTGCACCAACACCGCGACCACCGCCGGAGGACGTCGTCCACAGCGTCAGTGGCATTTCGACTGGCCAGTGGGCCGTTGGAAGCGCGAGCGACTCCAATTTCTGACCCGACACCAGGCTGTAGACGACCACGTGTTGGTCCTTCAGCGCGAGTAGTAACTGGCGATGCACCGCTACGCTCTGCACGCCATCAATATCGTTGTCTTCTTGTGATGAGGAGGAGCTCGCGATCGTGAGGAGCTGCTTGCTCTTGAGCTGCAAATCGTCTCCTACGGATGACGTTGAGACAACGACCACGCTTCCCGAGCCGCGCTCCACGACCAGCAGCTCCCCTGTGACATTGTGGACGCACGTGAGCACGTCAAGTTGGCCGTCAGTTGCAATGCCCAGCAGCGTCGACCAGTCCGCTTGCACTGTCCGAAGTGACTGGGCACTTCTCAGCTGCACGCCCTGCGACCGAGATACGACCCAGAGACCTCGCGAGGAGCTGCGAAGCGCCTCCACGTCCTGAGCCGCGACTTCAAACGCGCTGCCGATGCGGATCTCGGTGCGGAACGTGCTCTTCTCCACGCCGAACTGGATCTTGCGCACGAACAGCTTGGGCTCATCCTTGGTCTCCGCCGACCACCACGCCAGCTCCGTCGTCTCGACGGCGTCGCTGCTGTTGGCGGACGCCGCGCTGTAGTTCCACGTGGGGCAGTGGACGGCATCAAAGAGCAGAACGGGCCGCGTCCACTTCAGATTGGGGTTCTCGAGGAAGCAGAAGCGATTAAGAAAGCCCCAGGTCTGGAGGTCTCCACTCCATTCCCAGATGTAGCACATGCCGTCCTCTCTCGCGACCACGCACCGCAGTGGCGACGAGACGCCTGCACTACTGTGGGAGCTGCTGGCGCTAGTGGATCCACTGGCTGTGGATGGGGACAACGACGAAGAAGAGGCGGAGGCGCCGGGGTGGCGGATGAAGCGCACGGCGATGAGCCGACAGTCGAAGCGCGCACAGAGCAGCGGCGGCTTGGCCAGGATACACGCGTCCTTGGTGGCGCGCGCGGTCGTGAACAGCTCCTCGACGAGCGCCAGGTCGTCCACGCTGTGCTGCTGCGGACCGCTCATGACGCTGAACGCGTCAGCAGTCGTAGCCGTCGAGCCGGCGAAGCTGTGCGCGCGCGTGGACGACGACAGCATTGCCCACTTGGTCTCGATGGGCTTGGCGTTGGATGACGCCGTCTGCGCCGCGGCGGTGGACGAGCCGCGACGGTTATTGGCTGCCGAGGACGACGACGCGCGGTCCGGCGGCACGGCGTCCACGACGTAGAGCACGCGGGGAATCGCGAGCTGCGCGGCGCCGCTGGGGACGGTGGGCGTGGACGCGCGACGCACCACGGAGGGCGAGGATAGCGCAGAGGCGTCACTGGCATCAGCTACGTCCCTGCGCAGCAGCACAAGCGCCACGTGGCCTGCGGTGGTCTCGCACATCTCGACTTCGTACCGCGCGGACGAAGCCGGCGACGGAGACGGAGACGACGCGGCGCCTGCGCTAGCGGGGGCGGAGGCGTCACCAGCATCCGCTGAAGTGGGCAAATCCGCACGCGACGTCACGTGCTGCCAGAGGCGACGGCCACGCACGCCCGGCCACGGAAGGCGGCTCTCAAAGCGCCACTCGGAGGCCGGCGCCGCCACCATTTTTGCGAAGATGAAGTCACAGACACAAACATGAACGAAGATACGGCGGATAGTGACACCCGCGCGCGAGTGACTATAATTCATTTTGGGCTATGGGAACTCTACATGATGGCGCACTGTTCCGAGCCGGCTCCTCCGCCCTCTACACACACGTACAAGCAGATATACTAGTTAGCAGGAGCTCAGACCACAGTGTGGCTGTGCGTTTAGCAGCATCCACATTCAATGAGACAGAGAGCGGCAACGTACGAGGGAAGCCTGGCATGCCAGCCATTCCGGGGAACACACCAGCGCCCTACGAACGAAGAGCTCAGTGTCAGTCACAGCAGCCCCCAGTCAGCATCAACCTAGCAGACGCACCATGTTGGGCATCACGGGCATGCCCTCGCCGTCGAACTCGAGGCCAGGGGCGAGCTCCTTGACGATCTCGGACGGCGGCTGGCCGGTCTCCTGCATCTCCTGCATGAGCTCCGAGAGTCGCGCGAAGTTGTCTGGCTCCGCCTCGTACACGGCGATGATCTGCTGGAAGTACTGGTACTGCTTGCCGTATCTACACGGGGGAGAGCCGTCAGTTCACACAGTTACCCGTTGGCTATGCAGACGTTGAACGCACCGTTCGTAGTCCTCCTTCGAGAGCAGCGACTCGTTCTCCGCGAGCCACGCAGGATACTGCAGCAGACACACGCGATTAGATGCCACATAATCCATATCCAACATAGTCGCTGTATCGCACCCGCTCGCAGATCTGCTTCATGGGGTCGTACATCACGTCCTTGGACAGCAACTGCTGCATCATGCCGTCCACGAGGCCCTGGAAATCGCTCTGCTCACACAAAACGCCGCGTCACATTAGCTTTTTCGTCACCTGCTAACGACAAACGCAGCAGCAGCAGCAGCAGTGGCGGAGACCGCACCTTCTCGCCCAGGTCTTCGAACTTGCGCATCATCTCCTCCATCATTTCCTCGCCCATTTCCTCCATCTTGGCCGTCTCCATGCCCTCCATGTCCTCCGCGGCCTTGGCCATGTTCTACCAAATGCATAGCCATCCACATGAGCTCCCATCGCCATTAGTTTAGTAATCGGATTCGCAGAACTCACCTGCAGCGTCTTGGCCACGCCAACGTTCACATCCAAGTCCTCCTCGGCCTTCGCACCATCCGCCTTGGCGGACAGAGAGCCCAAGAGCTGCTCGATATTCGCACCTTCCGCTGACCACACACCACACACACCACAGATTCCATTAGCACAGCCACCTCTGCGGCATTACATCACAACTCATGAATGGCTCACCGTCCGTGCCTAATTCGCGGAAGGCCTGCTCCAGCACCTGCTGGAACTCTGGGTTCTGCGTGTCTTCCAGGAACTTGGACATGTTCTGGTCCAGACCACACACACGTCAGCTACAGCCTTCTGGGCTTCTGCATCTCCCTTTGCAACCGCCAACGCACCTCTCGCAGCGCGTCCATCTCACCGTCCTTGGACGCGTTGAGCTTGGCCGCCGCCTCCTCCAGCGCGTCGCTCATGTCCAACTTGGCCGCCGCTTCCGCTGCTCACATAACAATCAATCGCTATCAGCTCCACTGTCCTCATCTCCATCCAGCTTCTCTATCCAACACTACGCAACGCAACGCACCCTTCACGCTGTTGTTGATCTCATCGGCGAAGTCGTCCAGAGCGTCTGCACATGCAATATCTCAGCCGTCAGTGTTCTGTTTCGTACCGTTCCAACGCGTACGACCGCCACGAACCGTCCAGAAGATTATCCAGATCCACTTCCTCCTCCTGCTGCTCTTGCGCCGGCGTCGCGCGCTTTGTCTCGTCGTTTGCGGCGCTGCTCATCGTCTTGGGTTCCGACGTTCCGAAATGGGCTTGTGATGATGATGCGAAGGAAGGTTAGACCATCCGCAAAAGATGTACCGGTACAAAACCGGTAAGTTGAACCCCAGTTCAAGGATACGTCAACATTGACGTGGACCGCCACCAGCAACAGCTGTCACTAAAGGGAGGTAAGACGAGAAGATGGCTACAAAACCGCCCAGCGAATCCATCAGCTTTGATTCCGTTGATCCAGCACGTCGGGCAGATGTACACTGCAACTACCGACTCCTAGTACTACGTAGTATCTATCTAGCTATCGACACGCGGCAATAATGGCCGCGTGCATCCAGCGTCTGCAGAGCGAGACCGAGCTCCTTCTCGACGATCTCACGCGCGAAGTCGAGCTGCTCGTTCCAGATCAGCACGCTCTGGTCGTCAGTGGAGACTGCAGGGTCTTGTTGTGCCAACTCACGCAGACGTTCCCCTAGTGGTCGCTCCCACACGCGCTTGGCGTGCTCCAGAAAGATCTCCAGGTGCTTCTTTGGGAAGGGTATGTCGCCTGGCGCGTGCTCGGTGTTTGGGTCGATGCCGTGGAAGTCCGAGCCTCCGAGCTGTGATGGGAGCAAGTGTGAGGCCAACGTCTATGGCAAGTGCATCTGACTGCGATGAACGCACCCGCAGAAGTTCCGATTCGGTGGCGAGCGCACCATACATATCGATTTTGTTCTTGTCGTGGTAGACCTCCACCCCCTATTTAAGCAAGTGAGTCAGCCAGCAGAGCAGCAAGTCGTCAGCCTGGCAACCTGTCCACGAACCTGAATGCCGAGCTTGGCGAGTTCGGGGATGCGGTTCATCGGGTCCTACGTTCACAAAACCCGTTATGAAATGCCTCATGTGGCTTCTAACCAGCACCCAAATGTAAACTCACCTTGCAGCACCACGGGTGGGCCAGAACGGAGACGCCACCCGCACTCTCGATCAGCTTGATGGCATCTTCAGGCGGGAAGTGCTCGCCTTCCACGTACGCAGGACCGTTGTTTCCAAGATACCGATTGAACGCTTCTCGAAACGACGGGACGATGCCGCCTTCGACGAGCGCCTCTGCGACGTGGGGTCGACCAGGAGCCGCTTCGCCGGCGATTTCCAGCACGCGTTCCCACTGCAGCTTGATGCCCATCTCTGCCTGAATGAGTTGATACCATGATATGAGAATAGACTCCAACCAATCGAATACCAGTTCCCAATCTCGTTTCGTACCAGCTTTTCCAGCATCGCCTTCCCTCGCTTGTGACGGCCGAAGCGGATCTTCTCGAGCTGTTTTTCCAACTCGACACTGTTCGAGCCTGGGTAAAAGTAACCAAGGATATGCAGGTTCTCCCCGCCCTTGACTTCGGCACTGATCTCGACGCCGGGCACCACAAGAACATTGAGCTCTTGGGCCGCCTCCATGGCCTCCGGAACACCAGCCATCGTGTCGTGATCCGTCAGTGACATGTACACGACGCCGTTCTCCGCAGCCTTGGTGATCACTTCCTGCGGTTTGAGCTTGCCATCGCTGCACAGACTGAAGCATGATGGGAGTAGAAGTCATTAGCGCAATTCAGTCGTCGCCACTGGCCCGCAGTGCACTCCACTAGTAGTTGTCAAACCTGTGCATGTGAAAGTCTCCCAGCGAGAAGCCACCTGGAGAACCAACATCACCGGCGTCACTACGTGGACTGTGGTCGTGCGGCGGCGACGCGGCGTGGTTGGCAGGGAACATGTCGGCGCTGAGCTCTCCGTCGTGCACCATGTCCGCGCTTGCTCCACTGGCCGCGGACGCCGCCGTCTGCACGGTGCACTTACGGTTGAAGTTGGCCTGCAGGTTCACGGGCTTGCGCTTGCCCGCGCCGCCCTTCTTGCCCTTCTTCTTGGTCTTCTTGGTCGACGCCGACACCATCGCGACTTGCTAATGGAGACGTCACTGTCAAACCGGATAAAGGCAACCACCAACGCTCCGATAGATACCGGTATTGACAGCGGTATGCGGAGTGATAGTCCATGATTCCGCTCAGAACGGAGTGACGGTGTCTCAGTCTTGTTTGTTTGCGCTCTGTTGCGATGTGACCATCACTCTGATTTCCTTAGGTTACCTACCTACGTACCCACGTAGTGTATCTGGGTCTGTGTCTCATGGGTTTGGTGAGACGGCCCATGGGTCTGTCAGGCTCAGGCTCAGCCGATGATGGACGATCCGATCCACCACGGCGACCCGTTGGCTCAGTACGCTGGCGTATGAGCAGCTCACCAACAGAAAAGCTCTACTAGCACCACACACATCCCCCGACAGGCCTCATGCTCCGCTCGCGCGTCCGATCCGTGGCGCAGCGCGCGCTGCTACAGCCGTCGCACGCGCCGTCGCACGCCCAGCGTCTTCTGCAGGCGCAAGCCGTGCGCCGCTTCGCGTCGTCGCCGCCGCTGCTGAGCCAGCGCCACACCAGCGCGCTCGGCTCGCTCACGCTCTCGGATGACGACGTCACACGCCGCAACGACGCGCGCGGCACGCAGTCGCGCCTGGTGGCCGCATATAACCCACTGGCGAGGCCGCTGTACCAGCAGCAGTCGATGGCGGCCTTCAACAGCTACGCGCTCGCAGTGTTTGCACGCTCGTACAACACGTCGTCATCCAATACGAACGAGCCGCCGACGGTCGAGCCACTGTCGCCCGCAGAGGCTGCTCTGGCGAAGAAGCGTGTTGCTGCTGCGAGACGTCGCCGCAGCAAGATCAAGGCCCAGGAGGAGATGCTCGTGTCGGCGCTCGAGAAAGGCGGCGAGCGCCAGCTCATCCGCGTTGACAACCTGAACCAGCAGCTACCCAAGGTCCCAGAGCAGGCGTTTTCGCTGATCAAGCGCGTACCGCAGCTCACTGTGAATGGCCTGAAGGCGGTGCTGCACGGCATCCAGTTGCTGTACAAGGACCCAGCGGCCGTCAAGGCCTGGTGGGGCACCATCAAGGACAAGGTCAAGCACGAGGCCAAGCACTATTGGCTCGGCACCAAGCTGCTGTACGCCGACGTGACCACGTCCACGCGTATCGTGCGTCGCCTGCTTCGTGGCAACGCACTCTCGCGTCGTGAACGCAAGCAGCTCCAGCGCACGGTGGCGGATCTGCTGCGCCTCGTGCCGTTCGCGTTCTTCGTGATCGTGCCGTTCATGGAGCTGCTGCTGCCTGTGGCGCTCAAGATGTTCCCCAACATGCTGCCGAGCACGTACAAGGACTCGTTCCAGCGCGAAGAAGACATGAAGCGCCAGCTGCAGCTGCGAGTATCGCTCGCCGAGTTCCTTCAGGAGACCGTGAAGGAGGTCATGCAGGACACGCGCGACACGGAGGGTGCCACAGAGGACACCAAGGCCACGGCCAGCGAAGTCGTCGACTTCATCGAGCGCGCGCAGCGTGGCGAGCCGGTGGCTGCCGAGGAGACGCTCAAGGTCGCGACGATGTTCAACGACGAGCTCATGCTCGACAACATCTCGCGTCCGCAGCTCGTGGCCATGTGCCGCTACATGGGCGTGCAGCACTACGGCAACGACAACTTCTTGCGATTCACGTTGCGCAACCGCATCCGTCAGCTGAAGAAGGACGACCAGGACATCATCTGGGAAGGTCTCGACTCGCTTGACAAGGAGGAGCTCCAGCAGGCGTGTATGGAGCGTGGCATGCGTGCCACGGGCCTCACCAAGGCCGGCTACATGCGCCAGATGCGCCAGTGGCTTGACCTGTCCATCAACAAGAACGTGCCGGCGTCGCTGCTGATCATGTCTCGTGCGCTGAACATCACTGCGACGGACAGCCCCGAAGCCGCGCTTGCCACGTCGCTCTCGTCGATGGACGAAGAGCTCGTGACGGAGGTGGCGCTGTCGGCGTCTGGTAAGGAAAGCACGGAGATGCGTGAGCTCAAGCTTGTGTCGATCCGCTACCAGAACGAGATGATCGCCGACGAGGAGAAGTTCCGCAGCGAAGCGAAGAAGAAGGCGGATGAAGCTGAGGCTGCTGCTGCGGCGGCTGCTGCTGCCCAGGTTGACGTGGACGCGGCGGCCCAGGCCACTGAGGCTGAGGCGTCGCCCGCCACGACGTCGGCCACCACCGACAAGACGGCGTCTACAAGCAGTGAGCCAGTGTTCGCGGCGGCTGAAGCCGTGGGCTTGACGCCTGATGCTACCCTTGCGGCTCCTGTGACGCCAACGCCAGCGCAAAAGACCATCGAGAACATCGTGAGTCTGGAAGAGCTGAGTGCGCTCGAGTCGCTGGCATTCAAGTCGATTGTCGAGAAGGAACGTCAGGCCGTGGACCAGATGAAGCAGAACAAGTCGGAGATGGACGTGGAGGGCCTGCTGGCCGCCGGTCGCATCGGCCAGAGCCGCGAGAACAAAACGGCTGGCCGCATGATGAAGCGTCTCGACACGATGCTCTCGAGCCTCGAGCAGGAGCTGGAGAAGGTGGACCGCGACGTCGGCGACAAGCTCAACATCTTGGATCGCGACCGCGACGGTGTGATGACGGCGGACGAGCTCAAGCACGCCGTGATGACGATTCTGCGCAAGTCGACGACGGAGGAGGACGTCGAGTGGCTCATCTCGCGCATGGATGAGAACAAGGACGGAAAGGGTGAGTCTTATGGTGGTGTTGCGCTAGCTGCGGATCACGGATAGTGTGCTGATGGCTGTGTGTTAACGTGTTTATTTGTAGTATCTCTCGAGGAACTCGTCAACTGGATCGCCAAGTGCCGTGAGCTCCTCGAGGCCACGGGCCAGATTCAGCTGGAAGAGGACGAGCCAACGGCCGCATCTGAGGGCGCTGAGGCCACCAAGCCCACGATCAAGCGCACGAGCAGTCGCAAGAACTAAAGATCTCTCCACCCGTATAACAGCAAATCACATCTTGAAAGCCAGGACGTCTTCCTCATCGTCAGTGACAGGCCGCCGAAGGTTCCTCCCCACAAAAGAACCGAAGCGTTCTGTATCAGATCGGAGAAATGAGATCTGAGTCTGAGGAGGATTGTGTACCCACAACGGTAGCCGCCTCAGGAATCACCGGAATGAATGGACTGACGAGGCAGGGTATCTCGCCGAAAAGCCAGCAAGCCTCGATGTGATCTTCCTGCGACTGAGGCCATCTCTTGGGTCGCGCGTATTTGCTTCAATTCTCTCATTGACAGGATCACCCGCGTGGTTGTAACGATTCGGAAGCAGCGCATGTAAGCAATGGACAGAGAGCATGATAGCAGTCGCTGCTGCTGTAGCCTAGGGAGACCTATCAGAGGAGGACACCAAGAGCACTCATCGTTTTTAGCAAAGGGTGTATTGATGGGAGTGGGAGGGTATGCCAATGGAAAACGTAGACGGCAACCTCACTGCACAGGAGTGCGTTGCCACGAATCGCAAGAGCTGACTGACTACAAATCCGACTGCAGGCTCGCAGTCGTGTCGTGCTATAGCCAGACACTTACTGGACCGAGATGTCGACACTCGGGCGCAGGCTGCCGCAGACGGCCAGGACGTCGTGGATCTTGTGGTCCTGGAACTCGCTGATCAGCTTGGCCTCAAGCGGTATTCTGTTGTCGTCGATGGCCACGAACGCCTGCTCCGTCAGGAGGTAGTCGAAGCGAGGCGCCCACTTGCGCGAGCCCAGACGCGCCGTCGTGGAGCAGTTGTCCACCATGTAGGCGACGCCACGCGCGTGCATGTACGGCGTGAGCGAGTCCACGGCCTCGATGACCGACTCGTTGGCAACCTCCGAGTAGCAGTGTCCCTTCTCGATGAGTAGGTCGATCTGCGCCATCATCATGGCCGTGTACGTGCCGCTGGTGAACGGGTTCATCTCGATCTTGCCGTCGCGGGCGGCGCGGACCTTCTCACCGACCTTCCAGGTCAGCGTCTGGTCGATCTTGCCCATCGGCAGGCGCGAGTGGCGCACCACGGCGTTGTTCACGCTGCGGATCTCGTTACCGCAGGCAACATCGTCGTAGCACTCCTCGAGGATGTCACGGCACGGCGTGTACGCGGCGGCGTAGGCCTTGTCGAAGATCTTGCGGTCCTCACCCTTGAACGACTCACGCACGGCCTTGATGCCGTGGTGCGAGATGAGCGTGTTCAGCGGGCCGGTGATGCACTCAGCCGACTGCTTGAAAGCGTCCTCGTGGCTCATGCCCTGCGCCACGTAGCGGCGGAAGAGCGCCTCGATGAGGCCGTGGACACCGCCGAGGAGGATACCACGCTCACCGAAGATGTCCGACTTGTACTCGTCCTCGAGCGTCGTGTGGAACGTGTACGGCGAGCCGAGAGCAACACTCCAGCCGAGCGCGTGCTCAGTGGCCTTGCCGTTCACGTCCTGTTGGATGGCGACACTGGCGTTGATGCCGGCACCGTTCACTTCCTTGCCCTGGACATACAGGCGACGCACACTTGGGCCCATGCCCTTTGGCGCGACCATGACGACGTTGACGTTCTTTGGGAAGGTCTCGCCGACCGACTTGAGGTGGCCGAGGAGGTAGCCGTGCGACAGGCCGAGCGTGGCACCGTCCTTCAGGAGCGGGAAGACCTTAGGGTACAGCTCCGTGCTGGCGGCGTCGCTGATCAGCAGCACGACCATGTCGGACTCCTTGATGACCTGGAACATCTCGCCGAGCGTGCCGTCCTGCTCCGAGAAGCCGGCCTCGCGGGCCTTGGCAAACGACGACGAGTTCTCGCGAAGGCCGACCTTGACGGTGATGTCCGTGTTCTCAAGCGAGTCGCGCAGGTTCTGCGCCTGCGCTGGGCCCTGGGAGCCCCAGCCGATGACACCGATCTGCTTCACGCCGTCGAAGGCCTTTGGCAGGAGGTGGAAGAGGTCGCGGCCGCCAGGCAGCACGGTCTCGCTCTGGTCCGCCATGGTGACGGTCTTGAGCTGCTCGGCGAACACCTTCGAGTGGAGCTGCGAGGCCTTGGTGCCGAACGCACGACGGTTCTGCGTGAGCAGCGAGCTGGAGGCAGCGCGCATGGACTTGGCGAAGAGACGCATGGTGGATTGAGGGAGGAGCTTCGGACGATTCGGTTGGGACTGTTGCTTGGAAGCTTAGCTGCCAGGCGTCGAGCGAAATGGAGAATGAGGTTGCTGTGAGCAGTCGCAGTCGCAGTCGTCGCAGTCGTCGCAGTCGCAGCCGCAGCGGCGGCACCCAACGCAAACGGAGCGGAGCTGCTGGCAGGCGAGGCTGCTAAAGATCGGTTTTTCGCAACGCCTTGGAAGAGAAAGGCGGCCACACGGTGTGAACACCAAACACAGTTTGCGCAAACGGGCGTTTGTGTGCAAATTATACGATTGGGTCAAATTACTATTGAGTGTGTATGATTGGATGAAAATAAACAGAAGATTCTTGTGCTGGATGGAGCAGACAGAAACGGGCCAGGAGCTCTCTGTTATGGTGCAACGTGTCCGAGGTGTATGCGCCATTGCGCGGCGTCCAGCTGCAATCACTGCCGACTGCGAGCTGTTTGGGCAGCAGCAGCAACGTGTCAATCAATTCCTGTGGGCTGGCGGCCGCCGAACTGAGCTGCTGAGGCTGCTGGGCTGTGAGGTGTGCATACCGATTGGCGACTGACGCCCAGTTCTTCGTCACAGGCGCCGGTCACATTAGGTGAGTAACCAAACCAAGTACATTGAACCACAGCGTTGAAGTGGCTGAGGCCAGGAGCGGATCCGCTCGGTGGATCCGCCCGTGAACCGTCCGCTCGAAGTTCAAAACGACCTTTCCGGATCGGAAATGGACACAACAGATGAAGACGAGTAGTCCCCACGATGGAGGCTCGAGTGCACGCGCGACTCATGCTCGTGAAGCGCAGCGGGTGACTATGGAGCCACGCGGGGCAGCGCACGTGATTGGCGCGTCGGTCGTCGCCCCAGAGCTGGAGCTGCAGCTGTCGTTCCTTCCCAACGAGTGCGTTGTTCGCTGCGATTCTGACAATGAACAATGCATCACGTTGACATGGTTTGCCTGCACAGGACGCTTGTGTGGCAGCAAGGCCCTGCCATTGGCACGGGGCGCTTCGGCCACGTCGTGCTGGCGCTGCGAATACCGTCGTGAGTTTGTGTCGGTTGTGCGATGAACGAGTTGGATGTGTGGCTGAACTAGTGAATGCTGCGCAGCGCCGACTTCCTGGCTGTCAAGCAGATCTTCATCCAGGAAGAGCTCGAGCATGGCAATGACACGTCGTCGCTGTGTATGCAGCGCATGCTTCCGCTGGCCAAAATCGAGCGAGAGGTCGAGATCGTGCAGTCCATCCAGCACCCCAACATCGTCCAGTTCCTGGGCTGTGGTGCGTGTGAGAGTCTTGCCACTTCGAGCGTACACGCTGTAGCACATATGCTAACTTAGTTGAGATGTCATCCACAGAGCGCTCGGGGCACCTGTATCGGCTCTTTATGGAGTTCGTACCCGCTGGGTCCTTGAGCAAGTCAGTCTTGCGTCTGTCTATCGAATCTTCCTCGGGAGCGAGACTTACTCTATTCTGGTTTCTGTAGACTACTCAAGGAGCTTGGCCCCTTCCACGAGAGTGCTGTGCGCCACTTCATCCGGCAGCTCACAGAAGGAGTCGCGTATTTACATCGCGTGGGCGTCGCGCATCGCGATCTCAAGTGCGCGAATCTGCTGCTCGCAGATGACGGTACCGTGAAAATCGCCGACTTTGGGGCGGCAAAGCGAGCTCACGAAGACAGTGCGGATGACGCCGATGATGACGAGTTCCAACACGAACACGAGACGGCGCGGTGAGATTAGGCCATTGGCAGACAGACACTGTGTGGATGTGGTCTGATGGTCTCAAGTGCGACAGGTCTGTGCGAGAAGGGCTCGGATCCCCCTACTGGATGGCACCTGAGCTCGTGCGAGCAGAGCGTGGAGCTGATGCGTGGCGAAAGTCCGACGTCTGGGGCATCGGCTGCGTGATGCTGGAGCTTCTCACAGGCAAGCCGCCGTGGGTAGGTTGTGTGGACACGTACTTGTTGCCTTCACGAGTTGGAACTGATGAAGATGTTGATGTGTAGGACAACCACTCGAACCCGTTGACGGCCATGTTCCACATCGCATCGAAAGACGCGATTCCGAGACTGCCATCCACGCTGTCGGACTGGACCAAGTCGTTTCTGGAGAGCTGCTTTGACAAGAATCCAGCGACTCGTCCATCGGCTACTGAGCTGCTGAGCCATCCGTTCCTCGCAGGCAAAAACATCACTGATCTACCACACCGATGGTCCAAGGCGAATCCCATAGCTGGAGTGGTCGTAGTCGACAACCAAGGTACACTTACATGGATCCGCACATTGCTGGCTTCACGCTGGCTGACGTTGTCATTTCTACTGCCAATAGTGGAGCTGCGTTCAGTTGAGGAGCCCATCCACGGTGGGTCAATCGCGGTGACCAGTGGAAGTGAGTTCCAGCGGTCTATGGCGTGGTCATCGTCCTCCTCGGAACACGCCGCTTCAGTCGACATATCCTCTAGCCATTCGTCGGTCAGCTCGGACGACGGGTCCGACACGCCACTTGAATCTGCTGCGTACTCAAGCGACGAAGATGGAAGTGAGCGGACGCCTCCAAGCACAGTGCAGTTACGAGCGAGCAGTGTCCGGGGGCTCGTCGTGTCGCGTCGTCCGTCGGCGGCGACGTTCGTCTGGACAGAGATCGGGCGTGTAAGAGCGCTGGCCGACTACAACGCCAACGACGAAAACGAGCTGAGTCTCGTGGAAGGCGAGACGCTCGTGGTGTCTGGCGTGAACGAGTTTGGCTGGTGGCGAGGGAAGCACGCTACTGATAGCCCCTCAACCTCACAAACAGCCACGGCGTCTGCTGCGGCAGGAGGGATCGGGTGGTTTCCGTGCACGTACGTCGAGTGGATTCCACGAGGCGCGCCGTCCACAGTGACGACGCAGCACGTGCCTGAGGGCGTCGATGCTGTCTACGATGCGCTGGTGTTAGCTGAAGGAGACAGCGTGGATGTCGTTCACTGTGAGTGGCGCGATGAGCGGCTGTGGGCGTATGGAGCATTGGTAGGCAACACGCAGCAAGGCTGGTTCCCGTTTTCGTGCGTCGTTGACGAGACGTCGACGTTGTAGATGCATAGCAAGCACGCGTGAGTAGAGTCGCATCTAAATACCTCTATTTGGCTCGCGAGTGGAGATCTAAGATACACTCTTCCAGCGTCGCCAGCACGTCGTCAATCTGTCCGTTCACGGTCTTGCCACGCGCATTGTAGTTCTTCACGAGCAGCAGTGGCTTGGCGGCGTCCAACTGGATCATCTCCAGCATCACTATACATTCCAAATACACAAACATCAGTCATTTACGACCCAGCATACCATCAATAGCTAGACGTACCGCGTAGAGGCGCCCACGCGTCCGTCGCAGCGTAGCGGATCTGGTCCGGAGTCAGCTCTGGCGCCTCCCAGTTGGAAACCTGCATTTCCTTGGAGATGATGCCGTGCAGGAACAACTGGCAAAGAGTCTTGAGTCCAGGACGCAAGCAGCCGAGCTTGTTGCCCACGGGCAGCGTGTCGAGCGTCGTGGGCACGCCGCTCACGAGTTTGGACTTTTCCAGCAGCCGGAAGTCGTCGTCCAGCGAGTGGCCGACCTTAATCACAGCAGGATCTTCCAGCATCGTCCTCAGGTGCGGAGGCAGCGCGCCGCCGCGCGGTATCCGGTACAGGAACGACTGGTCGAGCGTCGCGATCTGGATGAGACACACGGGGTTGGCGCGACTGTCGAAACGTGGCATGGACTCCGTGTCCACGCCGATGACGCGCTGCTGCGCCAGATACGCGATGAACTCTTGCTCTTCCTCTGCCGAGTGGATCAGGTGCACGGGCCCGTCGAACGCGATGGACGGCAGGTGGTCGAAGTCCAGCAGCGTGTGCTCCGAGCCGTGGAGCCGCCACAGCGGCGAGTCCATGCGGAAGAGCGGCAGGTGCTTCACGCGCTCCTGACGCACAGCCTTTCGCGCCATCATGCGCTCGAAGTCGCGGGTCTGCTTCCGTCGCTTGCGGGCCTCTGGATCGGCATGCGCGTCAGCACTGACCTGCGAACCGCGCTGCTGATGCGGAGGGCTCTGAGCAGTCGCAGGAATAGCAGCGACCGTGCTGAAGTCTACGCTGACACTGTCACGCTGCTGCTGCGCGGCTGTCTCTCGCTCCTGGCGCACCAGCGACTCGCGCAGGCGGTCGAGCTGCGCCTGTTGCTTCAGCCGAAGCGACGAGAAGAGCTTGTCGTGGCGTTTGCGCTCGCCGCCGTCGTCGTTGCCAAAGCGTGTGCGCCGCTTGCTGGAAAACAGCGCTGCCTGCGCGTGGCCACTACTGCCGCCGCTGCTGCTAGCCACAGCCACGGCCGCGGAGGCCCTGCCGCCCAGCAACAGCAGCGTCGGCTTCCGCACGATCATCATCATGATGGCGCTGGTAATGACCCAGTGGCTGACTGACGTTCGGTGAATTCCCGATGTTTCACCCAATCATCCAACAGATATTCCCTTGTGTGATTGGGTGGTGGCCTTCCATTCTCAACGGGCAAAAGGCAAACAACTGGGACAATAATGGCGACACCAACTCCGATCGCCATCGCTATCGCTATCGCGCCGTCGCCGACGCCGCCGCGGCCTGCGCTGGCACCGGCCGTAAACCGAGTGGTTGCTTCAGCAGCGCCCTCCGTACTCACGGCCATGGCGTCACTGCCTCCAAGTGCCGCGCCCGTGACGCTCGACGACCGGCTGCCGACTTTCACCGCACGCGAGGCGACGCTGGACAAGGTCGACAACCGCAACGCGTTGGTCTTCAGCGTGCCTACAGGATCCAGTCTGCTGCTCAAGCTCGTGGCGCCGCGTGCCCACACGTACGAAGAGAGGGACTTGCGTTGGCTGCATTTGTTGCAGGGCATCGCCATCGTGCCGTCTCGCAAGGCCGACACGATCGCGCAGCTCGCGGCGCAGGCGCTGCAGCTCATTCGGTCGCCCGTTTACAAGCAGAGACTGCACCACACGCTCCATGGACTGCTGGACGTGACGACGAAGGCCAACGGCAGTGCGCTGTCGTTCTCCCAGAAAGCGCTGCTGGCGCTGCGGCTGAAAGACAAAGTCGCCGAGTTCTTACGGGAGTGGGTCACCGACCCTGTTGAGGGCTTTGTGCTGCGTCAGGACCACGTCGTGGGTGAGTATGCTCAAGATAAACGGATGAAAGTAGTGATTCCTGACTGTGTGGTGTGTGGTGGCAACAGGAGGAATGCGATTGGATGACGTGGTGGCGACGCCGGTCGGCGCTGGCTACTTGCGTGGCTACCGGCCGCACGACCAGTTCTGTGTGGTGGTGTTCCCGTGGGGACACGGCTTCGTGCACCGCAGCAAAGTGGAGAAGCTGGAGCAGGCGATCGAACACGAGCGCAAGAAGAGACACTACAACGAGTATCTGGCGCTGGAGCACCAGCATTTGTATGAGCAGGTCGAGTCGCTGCTGGAAAACCACCCGCCAGTACAGTCGGCGAATGCGGACCCAGAGGGTAATGTTGTCGCAAACGTGGAAGGAGTCGATGTGGAACAGTACACGAAGCTACTGGTGGAGCTACAGGAAGAGGTATGTTCGAAAGCAGCAGCGAGGAGGTGGGAAGCTTCGATGGCTGACGATTTGTGGTTGTAGCATTATGACCCAGAAGTGCTGGAGCACGACCTCAACTTCGTTCGCCGCGTGCAGACGCTGATCACGAGACTCTCGAAGCGGCAGCGCACGCAATCGAACGCAGAGGCAGAGGAGGAGGAGGAGAAAGACGCCAAGGACGAGAGTCTGAAGGACCCCAGCGACGTCACGATGACGGAGCCTGCAGTTCAAGGCAGTCAAGACGAAGTGAACGCAGAGGAAGAAGAAGCCGCAGATGAAAGAGCCGCTTCTGCAGCGGAAGACGCAAAGGATGACGATGCGCTGAACGACGACGACGACGAACCCATGGAGTAAATGTAATGGAATAAGTTGAATATGGCAGGTATGTACTGCTTGAAAGGAAATGTGGAACGTGATTCCTCAATAGTCCAAACACAAGAATGGACGCAATCGCGCGCATTCTCGGCGCCAGGTGAGCGGCTCATGAGGCCATGGAGGGCCGCAGGACGGCATTCTAACGCTGTGGTATGTGTGCGGATGTAGGACGCACTTCGATGTGCTGGAGCTGGAGCGGCCAGCGGCTGCAGAGCCCGCGGCCGTGCGGCGCAAGTACAAGATGCTGGCCATGCAGGTGCATCCGGACAAGAACGGAGGCGAAGGTGCGTGGATAATGGATTGCATTGGATCCTTCTACCTCTATGCTTGCTAGTGACTGATGCGGCCACTACGTCGCTGACTGATAGGTGCCGAGGCGGCATTCAAACGCCTGAGCCAAGCGTACGAGTGTCTAGCGGACGCGCAAACCCAGCGCGCGTACGTAGCCGAACTGGCACGAGGAACGCGGCCACACAGCAGGCCAGCGCCACCCCCGCCAAGCGCGCAGCCGTCGACCGCATCACGGTCGTCGCCTCCGTGGCCGCCGAAGAAACCGAAGAAGCGGAAGACGCCTCCTCCTCCACCAAAGCCGCCGCCTCGAGCACCAGGGGCAGAAGCGACCCCACCGCGACGATGGCGCACTCCAGAGGAGATCTGGGTGCAATTCCAGCGAGAAGAGGAAGAGCAAGCGAGGCGCGAGTTCCAGGCGAAGGGCTTTGAGCGTGACTATGAGAAAGGCGACGACATCCCTACTAGGAAAAGTGCCAGGCGGGCGACAACTGAGGACGCAGCGGCGCCTCAAGATGCCACAGCGCACTCAGTGGACGAAGAGGCGGTGGAGACGAACGCACGCGAGTGGATGGCGTGGAAGCGTATTCGTGTGGCGAAGGAGACTGGCGAAGGCGCTGTTCCAGAGCCTGGAGTCGTCCAGCCACCGACGTCGACGGTCGTCTGCTGCTTGATATGTCGACGAAAATTCCCGACAGAGGCAGCGCTGGTGCGGCACGAGCAGTTCTCTGCGCTCCACAAACAAAATCTGCAACTGAATCCCGAGACCGAGTCGAGTGTCGCGGGTGCCGCGTCGTCTTAGAAGAGCGACCAGATCTTGACGACGTTGTCCTCGCCACTGGTCGCGAGTCGCTCCGGTTTGAGCCAACCCACGCAGTTGAGGAATCCGTGCGCAGTCATCAGGACGCGCTCGATGCGAGGACGTTCCAGATTTACGACGTACAAGTCGCCTTCCGACGCACACGCCAAGAGCCGACCACTCAAAAGCTGCAGCGACGAGATCCACTTTGGCGCGACCTTGAGCTCCTTTTTCACGATCGCCGTCTTCCAGTCCGAGTAGCTGAGAATGCGTCCGTCGCCAGTGGAGCACACCAAGTGGCCGAGCGTCGCGTGGAACGCCATCGAGTAGATGGGCGACTGGACCGAGTCGACGCAGCCAACATGCTGCAACGTCGCGGCGTTGAACCACTGGATGGTGCCATCATTCGAGCAGCTGAAGACCGTATCCTCAGTTCCCGCGAGATGACTGGAACGGCCCGAGAGAAGACACTGCACAGTGGACTTGTGGACGCGAAACGACCGAAGCGCAACCACAATACGCGGTTCAGGACGACTCGTGGTTAGAGGCCGATTGGTGGTCACACGCGTCAAATCCCAGAAGCAAACGCTGGCGTCGGCTGATCCGGAGCAAAACATTGTTGTGGCACCAGGCAACACAAGCAAGGAGGTGATTCGAGAGGTGTGGGATCTGAATACCGCCAAAGAGACGCCGACTTCTGCGTTCCACAAGCGGAGACTACAGTCATCCGAGCAGCTCAACACGAGATCCCGCTCGTTAGACGAGTCAGTGAGGATCTTCACTCGTGTGACGTGGCCTCCGTGGCCTTCGAGCGAGTGGACGAAGCGGAACCCGTGGCCGCTTTCGTAGACGCGAAGTGTCGTGTCGTGGGACCCAGACACAAGCCACTGCGGCGAGAGATCCACGCACGAGACCGTGTCCTCGTGGCCGTAGAGCGTGTACAGGCAGCTGAAGGAGACGCGCGACCAGACTTTTACCGAGCCGTCGATGGAACAGGAGACGATGAAGTTGTCTTCGTCCACGAGAACAGTGCCGACACTCGACGTGTGGCCGATGAGATTGGTCGGCTGAGCGCGCTCGGCCATGGGCGGGGCCAGACGCACGCAGTCTTCGCCTTGGTAGAGCGACAGCCTTGGCGTTTGAACAGCTTCTCCAGCTGCCGATCTGCGAGTGTCGCTGTTGCGTGAGTGGCCTCGTGAGCCGCGTCGAGACTTTGATGGTGCGGGCAGCGCAGGTAGGACAACGCCGGAGGTTGGAGTTGGCAGCCTATTGAATATTGAATGAATGCAATGTGATGTGAGCTCCCCACACGAACAGTAGATTCACAAAGACGCACCTGCCAACCTGTCGTTCGGGCCATTGACGAAGCTGCTTTCGAACTTGGATTGATCTCTTGTTGCGGCTCCGTTTCTGGTGCGCGGCCGTGACATGATCGCTGGCGTCGTGTCTTCCGGTTGTGCCGTGTTGTTGCTCTCGCTGTGTGTGGACACAGCAGTCTGCTCTGGCTGATCTGCGTCATCCTTCGCAACGTATCCATCCACCGGATCACCCGATCTTCTCTTCGAAAATTGCCGCGCCAGTCGTCGTCCACCCTGGTTATCAGCAGCGGCTTCCACGATCTGTGGGAGCAGCGAGTCATCGTCGTCAGAGCTTCTGTGCGCTATTCGAGCGCCATCTGCTGGCGTCGGCGAT
This sequence comes from Pythium dissotocum, assembly GCA_023336355.1. Classification (NCBI taxonomy): domain Eukaryota; phylum Oomycota; class Peronosporomycetes; order Pythiales; family Pythiaceae; genus Pythium; species Pythium dissotocum. The sequence goes on along the minus strand of JAADWY010000049.1, from coordinate 50,422 downwards.
GAGCTCCTGGGCACGGAATGGCGATCTATCCTCGGCAATGACCGGTTTCGTGGAGAAATCTCCATCTTGTTGCTCTGAGCGTCGTATCCATGAGGCCGCTGGTCGTCTTGCAACGCCACCAGTCGTCGTGGCGACACACTGCCCCCGTGACGAGGACTAGGCGGTGCGTTGGCGTTGGCATGCCGCGCACACGTGCAGTGCGGGGGATGCCAAACCTTCGTGTTCGTGCGCGGGCTGGGCGCAGGCGCCGGCGCGATGCCGAACCACATTCGGACGCTGGATGCCAGTGGCTTCTGGCACTGGAGGCCCCCGTCCTGAGTTGCGGCATGGTCACCACGCCGCTTCAAAAATGGAGAATGTAGCCATCCGGATACGAGCTCTTCCGCGAGTGTATACTCGTGAGATGCGTACCTAGCAGAATCTCTACAAACCGAACTTAGTGACTGGTACGAAACAAAACGCTGCCAAACTCAAAAGCTCCTCGACCAAAATGGCGGATGAAGGTGCGTCATTCGGTTGGCGCTGAGGCTGTATACACTGGCGCTTGGATTCTGAGCTGATGGCGAGACATTGTGGATGTGGCTGTTGGTCTATTGTGCAGATGTGGTGATCCGTCGGCGGCTGCTGACGCACACGAGCACACTGGGCAAGACAGGCCTCAAGAAGTGCGCCGAGAGCGTGCTCGGTCTGTTCGACTCGCTCGCAGAGGATGGCATGGACGGCGAGGCCTGGTGAGTACGATGCTCAGTAGAATATAGAATGGAACGGGAGTCTGACGAGTCAATTTGCAAGCAGCACGGCGGAGGTGGAGACGCTGCTGTGGGAGATGGACCAGCTCGAGTTCGAGGCCAACAAGGTCGACGTGCTGAGCTTCACGTCCGAGCGCGAGCTGGAGGCGTACGAGTCACTCAACGTCAATATCGGTGGGTTCCGTTTATTACAGTCAAGGGTGTGGCGTGGGGTAATGATTGAAGTGAGTGGGTCGGAGCAGACACGTCGATTTCCAAGGTGTCGAAGGAAATCGAGGAGCTCCACGCTAAAGTGCAGGTGGAGAAGGCCATTCGCGCCTATAAGGAGGAGTACGAGTCCATCTCACGCGTCATCAACGAGCTGCCGTCGCGACAGGATCTCGCTGCGTACGTACTAAAGGGAGCCTGAGTTGATTGTGACCCCGTGGGCACGTAGGCTGACACGACTGTATCTGTTCACACCACAGGGAACTGGCGGTGGAAGAGAAGCGGCTGAGCGAGGCGCAGAGTGCGCTGACGGCCGTGGATAGCAAGCTGAGTCTGCGTACGAAGCAGTTCGCGCTGCTGATGACGACGATCCAGAACCTCAAGGCCACGCTGGACGAGGACGTCGCGATGGACGAGGAGGAAGACGAACAGGCCAAACGCGGCGAGCAGGACGATGAGGACATGGAGGCAGCGACCAATGGGGCTGCCGAGGAAGGTGTAGAGGACGGTGCGTGCGCGTCACGACTGTTTATTGGGGTTTCCTGACTGATTGGGTTTCTATTGGCTTCTCAGAGCGCCGAACGCCTTCGTCGCCGTAGATTCACACCCCAAGAACCACCAATATATTGTCTTTTATGGCCTCTCGCTGGGTTGATCGTCTGCGAGTCGACACACATCTTCGTACTCCACGCGCTCTAGCACGTCGCCCCTGTCATACACAAGCGCCAGTCAGTCAGTTGCCAACATCACAAGCTCACAGCAACACATCACACACCTTCGACTGCCCGACTCGATGCGCAGACTCACGCAGAAGTCGTCCACGTTTATCGACAGCAGCTTCGCGACGCTGCCTCTGCCCACGCCATTCACGATCTTGACTCGGCGGCCGACCTTGGGGATCACCGTCTCCAGGTCGTCCTGGTCCAATTGCAGAACATCTCCCGAATCATGCATCTCGACAGTCGCACCGAAGCGGCCCGTCACCTTCACGATCTCACCCTTGAGCTTGTAGTATTTGCCGCTGGCCACTTTCTTGTTGAGCACCTTGACCACGATGCCCGTGGCGATCCAGTTCTCCTGGCGCACGCTCTCTTCCTCTCGGCGGCGCTTGTGGTCTCGCTCTTTTGCGTGGCGCTCTTCAAACTCGTGGGTCAGCGCGTCGATCGCGCGCGACTTGGAGCTGCCGCTGTGCGTCCCATTGCCTGAGGGCAACGTCTCCTTGTCCGTTCGTGACGATTCAAACACGCTCGCGACGCCCAGTGGCTGCGCGGATCTGCTGGCGGTCGCGTCTTTGCCATTCGCGCTGGGCTTGAGCGACAGCGAGATCTTCTCGTCACCATCGCGGCGCTGGATCTTCGTAGGCCGCACGTCCTCCGCCGTCGCTTCCTTCGCGACTTTCAACTGACGCTCAATAAACAGGCGATTGCGCTCCTCGTGGTCCAGCTCCGCCTTCTTCTTCTTGTCCATCTCTTCCTGACGTGCCAGCGTGCGCGGATCGCGGTCGATATACTGCACGAACCAGCCCTTCTCCGTCTCGTCCACCACACACTTGCCCGTGCGGCCCAGGTACTGCACGAACGTGCCAAGTGTCGTCCACTGCGTGGCGTTCATATGGATGTGGTCCTTATCGGCGATGTACTCGTTGTACACGACGTTGACGGCCATGCGCTTCGTGCCGTGGCGGCGGCGCAGGTTCTCGAGGAACGCGCGCTCAAACTCATCGCTGTACTCGCTCAGGAACTTGTCCGGATTGTTGGCGACGATGAGCATCTGCCGCTGGTGGCTCTCGGACGACGTGTGGCACTTGAAGCCGTTCTCATCGCGACACTGCTTCTGGCACACTTGGCAGAACCAGCGCAGCTTCTGGAGGCCCTTGGCCTACAGCAAACCCACCACTCGACGCAGCATCAGTCAGCGCATCCGTCAACCAAGCTCCAGTACTACGTACACACTCGCAGGACGCACCTTAATGCGGTTGCCGATGGCTTTTGGCGTGAGGAAGTCGCTCTTGCCCATTTTGGTTGGCGTCGTCTTTGTAGGTGGTGAATTTGGCCGAAAATGAAGGTCGAGGTTAGTTAAGTAGAAATCGGTTTGAAATGAGTTCCTATGTTACAGTTATGCAGTTCTGACTTGTTAAATACCCTCCTCGTTGCCTTTCGCAATCCCCAAGGACCTGACGACCTGCGACTTCAACTGCGCCAGCGACTGGGCACTGACGTCACGACGCGTGTGGAGCTGTGAGTCGGGGCCTTGCCGCCACGCGAACACGTTCGTCTCCAGCTCTTGGAGCATTTGCGGTGGCAACGGGTACAGGTTTGGAAGAAAACGCAGCTCCGGGGAACCCTACGGAAAAGAAGCCAAGCAGCTACGGTCAGATGGAGACGCCAGGAGGCAAAGTAATCAGAAAAACACACTCACCTGTCTTTCGGAGAGGAAATAGAAGCCGACGAGCGAATAGCTGGAGTCGAACGCCGGTAATCCGCAGCTGTGGAAGTCGACACTGGCGATGGACATCACGGTGCTCTCAGCCGCGTGACTCGAAGGCTCGTCCTTCACGACGGCCGCGTGCAACGCGACCGCTTTTTGCACGTCGATGAGCTCGTGGCCATGCTCGTTGCGACCTGCGCTGCCGTCTGGAAGGAATTCGCTGAGACTGACTTTGCTCAGCGAGCGGAGAAGACTCGCGTCGCCAGTGAGCTCCGCTTCCTGTTCCTGCAAGAATGCAGCCGTGTCTGGAGATAGACCCTTCACACTCGAAAGTAGGGACGACAGGTTCAGAGAGAGCTGGCTGGGCTGGGCGGGGCCACCAAACGACCAACTGCCGCCGGCAAGCGAATTCAACGAGTTCAACGAGTTGAGCGAGTTCATCGACGTGTCGCTCAACTTGCTCTCCTTGTCCCCGCCTCGACGGGACGGATCGGGAGGTGGTGGTTGTTTGAGTCCTGCTTCCAGACTGCAAGACACACAATGTGTGAGTCACACAATAGGTTGAGCAACACAACTCTGCTTTCGTACCTGAACATGATCTTGGACAAACTCGAGTAACCTTCCCAAGAGCCGAGGTTCAAGTTCTTCGCGAGCAGATCCATCGACGCAGTGCCAAACGCAGCTGCAGCGGGGGTGGATTCCACCGCTTTCGGCTTGCCCCTGTGCGGAGAAGACGTCTGTGGCAGAGATGGTCTCGAAGCCGACTTCATCGAGCTCTCGCTGGTCGTATCTCGCTGTGGAGCCCGACGCTTCTCGGGTGACATCGTGTTGTTCATCTTCCCAGTGTTCTCATTCTCGTGCGGGTCTTCAATTGAGCCTAGAATTCAATCCACATGTGAGAAATGGCGGCACGACCAGAGTGAGTTTCGGAGAAACATACCTGTCTGCTCAAGGAGAAGCGCCAGATCGCAGTCCGATCGGTGGACTGGTCGCGACCCGTACGTAGCGTGGCACTCGGGGCACTGGTATCTGGACGATTCGTCCGCCGAGCCATCTATCCGGCTCTGGTACTGGAGGCGGTGCATGAAGTTGAACGCCGCATTTGCCCACAAGCACAGTCCCTGGCTCGGCTGGCGGAAGCGAACCACCTCCGCTCCCCATTGGTCATCCTCCGCCATCGAGTCTGCGAGCCCTTCGAACTCAGGCGGTGCAGGAGCCCGCATCGGGCCGTGCGTCGGCGTGTTGAATGCACTCGTGTTGGGGCTTCCTCCATCGTGCACAGACCCGTTTGGCGACGTGGCGCACTTGGACTTCTTCAGCTTACTCACTGTCTTGTTCTGCGGTTCTTCCGTGTCAGACTTCACTGGTCGCTTGTTCTACAGCCATCAGCACAGTCAGCACCATACTCTTCCGTCCTGTAGAGCTTCTATGCTTTCCTCACCTTTTTCGACAACACGAGCACCGGCTCACTGGTGACTCCGGCCACACCGGACGCCAGCGGCTTCAGCGGACACGGTGGAAGCGAAATCTGAACGCGGAATCTCTGTAGCATCAGCATCAGCAGTCGCAGTCGTTAGAAGGCGTCTCGACCATTCGGAATGCAGCAGTACGAACCTGGTTCTGGTGGTTCTTGGACACCTCCATGATGCGAATCGCCAACACGCTCTGGTCGTCTCGGTTGAGGCAGAGCCCCGTGGCCACGCGCAGAATGTTCTGGTTCTCCACGGGCTTGCCGCTCTCGTACAGCAAGTGCACGTTGAGATGGCGTAGATCCGCGCAGCCGACGCAGCCGCGCGCGAGGCGCTTCACGGCCACATCGAACGTGGCCTTGCGGCCGAACTGGTCCTTATACCACGTGTCGGGCGGCTGCTGCGAGATCTCCAGCATGCTGTGCGTGGCGTTGGCCGCCGGCGGCGTCATCGCGTAGTGCGCGTGCGCGTGCGCGTGGGCGATTGCCCCGTGGTGCTGCGCGTGGGGCTGCGTCGCCATGGCCATCGGGTGCATGCTCATCACTTCACTGTGATTGACTGGCGTCGCGTCTGATTCGTATGTGGCTGTTGCCGTCGGTCGGTTTTTCAACCCGCTTGGTGTGTGTGTGTGTGTCTGTGTGTCTGTGTCTGTGAGAGTGGCGTTCGTTTCAGTTGGCTTCTCTAAATGATGGGCGTGGCTGGCGTGGCTGGCACTTCAACCCGCGCGCGTGTGTGCTCCGTCTTTAGCTCAACCCGCGAGCAGCTCTTTCTCTCAGCAGCCCTGTGAACTTCACGCGGCTCAGTCGTAGCGAACTCAGGCGTTGTCGTCCGTCGTCACCAGCGTCGCGATGCTCGCTCGTTGCCACCGCCGTGTTCTCTGGTCCAAACTACCGCCAAGTGCAACATTTTGCCGAAACGCCATATCGCCTCCATGTTACGAACTTTGTTATCATCTTTCACAGGTACAAGCCAAAGGGACCACTTCGAAGAGTGATGGTCTGTCCGTCCACGCTGACACATCCCCAGCAAGAGCCGTTCTCGACGAGATATCCACGTGGGTCAATGGGCTGCTGCTGCGAGTACCGCACGCCGCGGCGCCTGCGCTACGTGCCCCCGGCCGTCGTCTTCGCCATCATTGCGTGGCTCTATGGCTCTTTCGTGCGATTCGCGCAGCCGCATCTGCTGGTCCGCGGCGTGAGCGTCTTCGAGATCGCGGCTTTTCACGCCATGACCTTCCTTCTCTGTGCGTCGCTGGCGCAGTGTCTGCGGTCCACCGAGTCGTTTGTGCCACGTCGAAAGAAAGGAGTTGAGGCTCCACCGCTGCCGAAAGACCTGGACGACGACAGCGCCGTGGAGACCAAGGCCAACGGCGCGCGCCGCTTCTGCCGCCGCTGCAACAACTGGAAGCCAGACCGCACGCACCACTGCAGCTCCTGCCGACGATGCGTGCTCAAGATGGACCACCACTGCATCTACATCAACAAGTACGTGTCTGGAGTAGTCGAAACTATCACGGATGTGTGTGTGAGTTGACGATGTCGCGGTCAGGTGCATCGGCTACTACAACTACAAGTTCTTCCTCCAGTTCCTCGGCTGGAGTTCCGCCACGTGCCTATACCTATCCAGTCTCATCTTCCGATTCATTCTTCTCGACCACTTGGACCACGCTGTCGCACTCTTTTTCCACAGTCGCCTGCGTTTCTGGTCGCCATCGCTTCAGGTACGGGCCCATCCTCCGTCGGGTTTGGTGCTGGGGATGAGAGGCAACGGGTCGACGGACTGGTCACTTACAGTACGTTTACGTTGTGTATACTCTCACAGATCTCACTGACGTTCTTCTTCGGCGCATGCCTCGGAGCCGCGCTTCTGTGCTTCTATCTGCTGCACATTGCACTCGTGGCTTTCAACTACAGCACTCTGGAGTACTGCGAGAAGCGCCGCGATGGCGACTACGTCAACTACTTCAACGTCGGCATCCTGGGCAACTTGCAGCAGGTACTTGGGACATTCCGGGAGCTTCCTTACTGGTTCATACCACTGCCAACGCCAAGTGTTGTGCGAAGAGGAGGCATGGCGTTCCCTGTGAACGTCCGCTTCATCAAGGTGGAATAGAACCCGATTTCAGGGGACTGCCAGTAGGTACTCGAACACTCCTCTTACTTAAATGGCACTCGAAATTTTGCTACTTCACCGTGCTGGATCGCCGCATGAATGATGGCTTGACCGCGGTACCTGGGGTAGGGACTGCAGTACTCGCTGCTCCCGCGAGCGAGTCATCGTACCGCGTCTTGTAGAAGCGCTCGAACGCGGTGGATTGGCGCTTCACCAGCTTGGCGGGCGGTGACGATGGCAACGTTGCGCCTTGCGTCTCGTTCACGGGCGCCTCCTCGTTCGGGCCAGTACCGCTCATACTGCTGTCCTTATCGTCATTTTGCCTGGCTTCACCACCAGGGCTCGCAGTTTGGTCGACATCGAAGAACTTGATGGTACTCTGTCGGCGCGGTAGACACTTGCGAATCACTCCTGCGTCGTCCAGCATCGGCGCGAAACCGCTGAGCTCCTCGAGCAACCTTTGAAAGCCTAGCACGAGAAGCTTGCGCTCCCGTTTGGAGCTCACTTGCAGCACGACGCGCCCGCGGTGGTGGCTCTTGCACACGATGATGAATCCACGGTGGTAACTCACTTTGTTCGCGAGGCGTGGCACGTGCGTGTTGCCTTCCTTCAAGACTCGCACGACTTCCTGCACGTCACCTGCAGCAACCATGATCTACAGTGTCAGTGCTGTTTTTATGATCCGAAAGAAAACGGGATGGACACGTACAGAGGTTGATGCGCGGCTGACGCTTGCGCGAAGGCGTCCAGGTTAGATAGCACTCTTCTTGCTCGGGCTTGAACACCAGTTGCAGTTGTACGTTCTTGAGCTTGCCTGTGATCGATACTTTCTGGGCTGAGAAGCCGTTCGATAAGATCTGGCGGAAGTTGAGGAGCATTTCCTCCTCTTCCGCTGCCAGCGTTCGGTCTAGTATTCTTTGGCGGGCGGTCTCGAGGACTTGGGACATCACGAAATTCCACATACGCCTAGCGCGGAAGCGTCGGTACCATCGAATGACCAGCCGCAAGGCTTCCTTGCGTGACTGTGGAGTGTGGGTGCTGCGCGACACAGAAGTACTCGTGAGTGTCATGCGCCTGAATGATGCAGTCAAAAGCTGAGAAACTTACACGACCCGAGCGGCGTACAGCGGCGATTTTTGGTCCTGCTTGAGCTTCTCGGCCTAAAGGATATTTGCGTGAGACAGAAGAATGCGAATCATTCCGCGGCAAACGAGCTACTCACGCTGGAGTCAGGCAACCACCCGAAGAAGCGCTGGATGGTGACACACCTGCTCTCTTGGCTCCACTGCGCGGTCGTGGGTTCGAACTCGTCCAGAAACAGCGGAGCTGTTGCTGCCTGCTTACTTGTGGAGTCGGCGACCAGCATGGGCTGTGTGTCCGCCGCGCTGCGCGCTGCCATGGGCCACGCACGCGAGCTGAGCGCGTTGCCCATTCGCGAGTCTTTGCGTGAGGGTGAAAGCTGTGATGGGTCGCCCGCCACTGGAGGTCGATGAAGAGTCGTTTCGCCCGCGACAGGTTCTTTTCACTACTCTAGTGGCTGCTGGATACAGTCCGTCAACACTACTCGATGCGAGGCGACTTCGAAGATAAGAGCTCCAATAGCTCCCTCGTGTTCTGATGAAATCGTGATGGCGGATCGGTGGTGCCAAGCCAAGCTTGAGTCAGGCTCCTCGCGGCTGCTACCACAACAGGTCCTCAGAACTCGTCTTCATATTTCATCGACATCTGTAAGTGAAGGCAACGGGCGAGCTATATTTATTTACTGTTCAGCTTCACTCCTGCGCCATTGCGGATTGAGGCGCCTCACTCCACTCGAGCGCCAGTGGCACGACCTCGCAGTTGGCCGGCTTGAAGTGGTCGTTGCTGAAGAGCGACCAGACGGCACTGATGAAACCCGAGTGCGTCACTACGGCCACATGAGACTCGCGCACTTCACGGAAGAGTTGCGAGAGGAACGCGCGAGCACGCACTTGCAGCTCTTCGTCGGTCTCGCGGTGCGTCGGCGTCCACCACGGATCCTGCTCGTCTTGGATCTTGGAGAAGTCCACTTCGGGGAACTTGGTCTTGAGCTCTGTGAGTGAGCGGCGCTTGTCGCACGTGTGGACGCCCAGCGTCTCGCGGCTTAGCTCGATCGCGACGTACGGGTGTGGCATTTGGTCGGGAGTGAAGAAGTGTTGTGCGGTCTGGATGGCACGCGACAGTGTGGACACGATGACGCGGCCAACGCGAGGCATGCCGCGTTCCAGCTCCGCCTGGACTGCAGGTGGCCCCTTGGTTTCGGTATCTGCAATGCCGTAGGGTGTGAGGTCGGCGTCGAGGAACCGCTCTTGCTTGGCTTCCACGGCCTCCCATCGCTCCGTACCCAGCTCGCGCTCGGCGACGTTGTGGTATCCTTCGGCGTGGCGCACAAAGTATACGATCTTCACTTGCTTGCTGGGAGCTGAGCTTGCCGGCGGGGACGCACGGAAACTCGTGTTCGCCTCGCCTTCGTCGGTCACCTCCACCGTAACGGCTGATTCGGCGCGTTGTCGCTTGAGTTCAAGCTCGTCCCACGAATTGGTCGCCAATTCAAAATTCAGAAACAGCGGCGGCGACTGCGGTATGATCGGCATGACGGCGCCATGGCCGAGGTGCGTGAAGAAGCCGTCGAGTGCGCGGATCGTGTCCGCGGAGGCAGCAAGCGCCATGGTTTTGTGTTGTGTGGTGGTCTGAGTAGGCGCCTGAGCGAGTTTGTGTGATGGTGTTTTGTGGTGATGTATTTCCGGCGCTCGGGTCAGATTGATTCGCGTGGCGTTGTGTTGTGTTGCCAGGGTGAAGACAACGGCGACAAGCACAGGTGTCTGTAGCGAGGGGACGAGGTCTGAGCTGTCTGATGGGAAGTGCGTAGTGCGTAATGGAGCCTCGCTTGTTGTGCGTCAACTAATCATGCAACGCGGCGCCGTCGACGTGGCTACCCAGGAAGGAATCAAAAGAGCTGCTCGCCTGAACCGGCCTGTCGCACGTCACAGCCACGCCGGCCGCATGCCATGTGGCGACCAACACTCTGGTGGTCGTCTGTGTCGCTTCACAAACCCCTCGAAAACGATGTGTGGCTCCAAAAACCCTTTTAAAACGATGTAAAACGCACTTAACGATCCTGGAAGGGTTTTGACGAGCTGCTGGTGGCGTCATGTGGGAATGATGGTCGTTCGTCGGACATCCTGCAGTTTGAGAGCGAACGGCGCGGAAGCCATTGCGGTCGGGACTCCTCATGCTCGTCACGCTGCCGTCCACACGACAATTCGCCAGCGCACTCACTCGACGCACTCGCCACTCCTCCATCTCAACGACCATGTTGCAGCAGCGCCGTGTCCAGAGCCTCACGCGCGGCAAGGGCGTGTGGCGCAAGAGCTCGCCGCCGGCCGCCGCCTTCGACAACGCCGTGCTGCGCAGCCTGCCCATGGACAAGGAGACGCAGAACTTCGTTCGCTCTCGCGTGGCGGGCGCGTGCTACTCGCGCATCTCGCCGACGCCCATCGAAAATCCGGAGCTCGTGTTAGCGGCACCCGACGCGCTGCGGCTCGTGGGTATCCAAGTGTGGCGCGAGGAGGCGGATGCCAAGGCCGACCAGGTGCCGGCGGACGACCTCGCGAGCGTGGATGAGCTCGTTCCGTATCTCGCTGGTAACCAGATCTTCGAGGGTTCGGAGACGGCCGCGCAGTGCTACTGCGGTCACCAGTTTGGGTACTTTTCGGGCCAGTTGGGCGACGGCGCCGCCGTGTATCTCGGTGAGGTCGTGAACGAATCCAAGCAGCGCTGGGAGATGCAGCTCAAGGGCGCAGGCAAGACGCCGTTCTCGCGCACAGCCGACGGACGGAAGGTGCTGCGCTCGACGCTGCGCGAGTTCCTTGCCAGCGAGCACATGCATGCGCTGGGCGTTCCCACCACTCGCGCCGGTAGCGTCGTGGTCTCTCATGATACGACGGTCATTCGCGACATGTTCTACAACGGCAACGCCAAGGCCGAACCGACCGCCGTCGTGATGCGTATTGCTCAGAGCTTTCTGCGCTTCGGGTCGTTCGAGATCTTCAAGGAGACCGACGCCAGCACCGGTCGCGCCGGGCCAAGTGCGCATCTGCCGTACAAGAAGGCGACGATGCGGCAGATGCTGGACTTCACGATCCGCCAGTACTTTCCGGAGATCGAGAAGCAGGCGTTGGAGCGCGACGCTGCGTACACGGCGTTCTTCACGGAGGTGGTGCGTCGCACGGCGCAGCTGGTCGCCAAGTGGCAGTGTGTGGGATTCTGCCACGGCGTGCTCAACACGGACAACTTGAGCATTGTGGGCGACACGCTGGACTACGGCCCGTACGGCTTCATGGAGCACTTCAACCCACAACACATCTGTAACACGTCGGACGACAGTGGTCGCTACCGCTACGAGGCGCAGCCAGAGATCTGCAAGTGGAACTGCTCCGTGCTGGCCGACCAGCTCGCGCTCGTGATGGACCGCAGTCTACTCGAGCCGGCACTCGAGACGTATGACCAGATCTATGAAGAGGAGTACTACCGCATCATGCGCGAGAAGCTGGGGCTTCTGCACAAGACGCTGGACAAGGAGGACCGAGCGTTGATCGACTCGTTGTTCGAGGCGCTGACCAAGACCGGCGCGGACTTCACTTGCACGTTCCGTTCGCTCGCCGCCGTCAAGGCTTTCGGCAAGGCGACCCACGAGGCTGTGCTGCTGGAGCTGATTGAGGTATCGGAGACGCTAACTCAGGTCAAGCGTCGCATGACACACTTCACGGAGGCCCAGTACCAGTCGGTGGAGTTGTTGGTGAAGACGAGCCCGGACCAAGCACGCGCGTACGGCGTCACGCAGGAGATGTTTGACCAAATGACCGCAGAGCGCGAGAAGCTCGTGGTGCTGGAGCGTACGAGCGACATGGAGCGCCACGCCGAGCTGCGCACTGTGTGGTCCGAGTGGCTGGCTGCCTACGTGGCGCGCCTGCAACTGGAGACCGACGGCGAGCCCGACGCCGCCCACGAGATTCACCGCCGCGACAAAATGAACGCTGTGAACCCTGTGTTCGTACTGCGCAACCACGTCGCTCAGAAGGCCATCGACTTCGCCACTGCCGGCGAGTACGAGAGCGTGCAGCACATTCTGGATCTGCTCACCCACCCGTTCGACGAAGGCGAGCCTTGCGACCGCGTATACGCGCGGCCTGACGCCCCTGAGAAGCCTCCGCTCTGCGTGTCGTGCTCCTCGTAGTGACGGCGAAACGGCTTGGGGTTTGGAGCTTGGTACGAATAACTCCTATCAATACACGCTTGCATTTTGGCCATGAACGGGCGGCGCTCACCATTACACGTTGATCATCCGTCATGGACACGGTCCGCAGCGAGTACTCAGACACAAGCAGCGCGCTGGGTACGGGCCGCTTCGGCAGCACGGGCGGCGGTGGCTCGAGCGGCACCTCTTTCTCCTTCGTCGACTCGTCGTCCTACGGCAGCAGCCGCGGATCCACCACGCGGTCCGACTTCCTGAGCAATTACGAGCAGAAGTTCCTGACCCGCAAGGCCGAGAAGAGAAAGAAGCGCGAGCGAGAGAAGCGACTGGCCGATGCGACCAGCAACCAGCTCACAGCCGACGACAAGCGGCGGGCCGACCGCGAGGCCGAGCGGTTGGCTCGCAAGGCTGAGATGGCGACGTGGCTACCGACAAAAGAGGCGCTGGAGCGAGTGGCATTGGACAGAAAGAAGCGCAGTCGTCAGCAGCTACGTGACGTGCTTCAGTGGTACCCGCCCCTGGAGGAGGGAACGGAGAAGGCGGAAGTTCCGACGAAAACCAGTGGCCTTCAGGATGTACAACGCAAGTTGCTGGCCGAGATGCAGCCGCTGTTCTCGCCCGACTCCCCCCATGCTCGAGATGCGCGTCGGTTAGAGCAGCAGCGAACGCTGGAGACGCAGATCCAGACCCAGACGAGCGCGTTGCAGCGACGCGTGGACGATCTGCAGCAGAAAATGGACTGCGTGGAGCATCTCCAGGCGGAACGGAGGTCCCCGGAGCATCGTAGTGGTGTTGGCAAGGCGGCGAAGATGATAGCGCGACGTCGGGTGGCAGGTGGACGCGGCCACGTTCCAGGAAAGGTTTCACGCCTCGCTCCTCTCGCTGGAGCCAACGCCATGGGCACAACACAGAGCCTGACAGCGCTGCCACCATCGTATTCCCAGCAGCAGCCGCCCATTGCCTATAGCCGCTCGGCATCGAGCAGCTACTTCTTCCGTGACACGCCCGCACAGCTCGCACACGCGCTGGTCACAGAAGCCGCGGAGTTGGACGCCTTCCTGCTGACCCACAAGCGCGAACGCAGGCGCGACGCCGCGGCTCGCAAGATCCAGGTGACGTGGCGCATGGTGCGGCAGCGGCGTCGCTACCGCAAGTGGCGACGCTGGCAGACAGAGGCGCGTCGCACGTTTTTCCATGTCTGGGCGCTGTCTCATCGCATCAAGAAGCACGCCGAGTTCGCGGCGAAGCGTAAGTACCTGCGTGCGTGGCGCGGCCAAGTGAAAGGCGCGATTGAGCTGCTGCGGATCGAGCTCAAGCTGTTTCGTGAGGCCGAGACGCAGGCCGAGCTACCCAAGATCGTCATGAACTTGGCGTTCACCGCGAGCGAAGACGACGATGCGTACACGCGCAAAGTGCTGGCCAATCCACTCAAACACAGCTACTTCACGGGCTTCGTGAACGCCGCGTTCGCGTCCGTCGAGCGGCTGTCGACGCTCGAAGTCAGCAAGAACCGCGTTCGGCTGTTGAAGGCGCAGCACGTCGAAGCCCGTCGCGCGATCGCCAAGAAGATCGTGCAGCGGTGCTTTTTGCTGTGGAAAAAAGTACACGGAGATGAAAAGCGCATTGGGCTCAACGCCCAGCTCTGTATCAAGCGTGCCGCTCGGATGGCGTTCCAGAACCGACCCGTGTGGGCGACTGAGAAGCAGCTCAACATCTTTGAGCTCTGGGCGCGGTGGGCAGCATTCTCGCGAGCGAAGCGGCTCGGTGTGCCCATGCCGCACTTCACGCAGCCACTGCCGCTCTGGGACACGTGGCTCCACAACTACCACGAGCGCCAGATCCGCAAGGTCAAGGCCGCAGCCAAGGCACCGCTGGCTCGTATGAAGCGCTGCTTCCGCCAGTTCCGCGTGTTTGCTGCGTACGCACTGCGCAAACGACTGGCCCACGAGAAGGCCGTGCGCCACTTCCAACTGACGTGGTCACGCGCTGTGATGCTCGAGTGGCGCGCCGCAATCGCTGACAGTGCGTACGAGAAGAAACTCCTGCGCACTGTACTCCACGGCTGGCGAGGCTACGCGAAGTGCAAGGCGAGACTGCGACCAGCCAAGCGGCAAGTGCTGGACTCGCGTCTGCTGCGGGAGCAACAGCGCGCGTGGGGTGCGTGGCGCAACGTCCAACTGCGGAGTTGCTTCAAGCGTGAGCTGCATCGTGCTCGGCTCCAGTCGCAGCCCAAGTGGCGCTGGAAAGTGCAGCGACTGCTGCTCGTGTGGATGGACATCCGCTCGCAGCTCCGCAAGTGGCAGATCTTCGTGGCCTGGAAACACGCCGTGCAGCGCCGCAAGCTCTTCCTCACACTGCGAGCCCTCTGCGATGTCTTGAGACGGAAGCATTTGCTCTACGGTGTGTTTGGCGCGTGGAAGGCGGTCGTGTGGAAGCAAGAGGACGAGTTCTTGGAGGACCGACTGCAGCTGAGTGCTTGGGACACCTACAAGGAGCTGTCGCCGCTTCTGCCCGATCTCTTCTACGGCTGCTACTCAGACGCAGCGGCCATTTTCGGCGGTGTGCCCAGTGCAGCACCTGATGCAAGCTCTGGGGCAATAGCGATGATCTCAGCGAGGCCACCGCCGACGCCAGGAAAAGATGATACGCTGGCTAGGCGCCAGCGTGAGATCTGCGCGTACCACGTCGCGCTGCTTCAAGGCAGTGTCGTGGAGGCGCGCAACCTCATCCTCAAGAAGAAGCATCTCATCAATGGCGTGGATGAACTCTCGGGCAACACAGCGCTGCACGTGGCGGTCAGTCAGATCGAGGAGCCTGTGCGCCGCTTCGAGATCGTCACGCTCCTGCTCAGCGAAGGCGCGTACACGTGGGACAAACCCAATCGCCACGGGCTCACTCCCAAGCAGCTCGCACCAGATGACGACACGCGTGTGCTGATGGAGCGTGGCGTGTACGCGTTCCACACTGAGGGCGTTTTGAAGCGTGCGAGAGAAGAAGCTGCAAGTGGAGAGAGTCGCAGAGACACCGGTCTGGCTGAGGCGCGTCTTGTGTGGTGTCTGGTGGCACTCATGTCCAGCGAATACGTGCGAGGAGAGCGTCTCGCGGGCGACTACCGCCGCGAGTGGCACAGCGTGCTCAAGGACGAGCTGTGGCTGCGTCGCGGGCGCGTGTGCTTTGCGTCCACCTCGTCATTTTCGCCAGCGATTCAACGCTGTCGTGCTTTTTTGAACGGTATGAAGCGTCGAGTGTGTCGAAGCAAAGACGACGTCGTGTTGGAGGCATGGACGCAGGCTCAGAAGGGACCTGAGCCGACGGTGGGGTCCTCACGAGCGTTGCTACAAAGTTGGAAAGCGTCAGTTAGCGGTAACGGAGTCGCTGGAAGAGGAGGACAGGGAAGCAGTGGCCGCGGGAGGCCCATGCTGATCAAAAGCGGAACGCGTCGCATGCTCAGCCGCGACTTGGCGCGGATGGAGGAGAAGATCGACTTGCTGTCGTGGCTTAAGAACACCCCGGACGACCCAACGAGTGATGCAGCGGTCCAAAGAGAAGCGGAGGAGAAGGAGGATGAGGCTGAGCTGGTGCGCGTGCAGGACAAAATGCGCGCCGTGGGCGACTACGGTGCGTACGCTGAGATGCTGCTGACTCCCGTGCTGAACGACGAACTCACGGAGCAGGAGTTCGTGCTGACTTTTGTCGGCGTGCTTTTTGCGCTGACGTTTCCGCTGGATACGGTTCTCACTACGGCGATGCGGTTCGAAGACGAGTGCACGCGACTCGAAGCCGAAGTGCTGCAGAACTACCAAGCCATCATGCGGGCCGAGTTACGCTGCCGAAGTCCAGAGCTCCCCACTGGGCTTCCGTTGCTGCGGTACTTTACAGAGCAACCAGACGCCGAGTTCTTCTTCAAGAGGGAGCTTCTGCTGGTGAACCTGGCGCTCTTTCGTTGGAGACAGCGGCACGGTTTGAGCGGTGAGTCGACCCAGGAAGAGGACGAAAACGACGAGTGTCCATCTTCGTCGCCGTCTATGAACACCGCTGGGGAACTGCTGCTCGAAGTCGAGATGCTGCTTGCCAAGGCGCAACGCAAAGAGCGCAAGGTTGCCAAGAAGCTGGTGGCTGTGCAGCAGCAAGTCGCGTCTCTCCACGAGGCGTACGCTCTCGTCATGCTCAAGCAACAGCAGCCGCCACCTCACGAGCCCGACACGACACCAGCGTCCGTCTACAACCAGCGAATGGCGGAGATCTGCGGCGCGCGCATGCGGCTGGAGAGCGAGCGACTGCGACTCGCGAATCTGCGTCTGAAGCAGCTGGATTGGGCAGCTAAAGCGAGCGAACTAGTCACCATGAAGGGTGCACTGAAAGCTGAGCACGCGAGCAGTGGTCACGAAGGTTCGAGTGCGCTGCTCGAACTGGAAAGTGATTCAACGATGGATCGGGATGAACTGGAGCACAAAAGGCGGTTTTTGGAGACGCAGTTGCAAGTGTATCTGCAGGCGATCAAGGCGCAGGGCGTGGCCAAGACCAACAGCACTGGCGCGCAGCTGACTTTGCCTATGACCGAGCTACGGCGGCTGCACAAGGCAACAACCAAGGCGCTGTGGACACTGTTCATCACCAATTTGTTCCGCAGTGGCTGCTGTTGGCTGGCGGAGACGTTGATGACGCAAGAGGAGGAGAGCAGAGCGAGATTCGAAGAAGGAGAGGATGAGGAGCAGGACGTTCCGATGGACGGGCTCAAATTCGACCAGTCTGGACAACAAGCCGCGGCTCTCAGGAAGAAAACGGTGGTGATATCAGCAAAAGACGGCTCGGTTGTCGCCGTAGTGGGGGAAATAACGGAACATGTGAGCAGCGCCGTCGTGAGCACATTTGCAGCGGCGAGAAAGGCGTCAGCAGCGGTGTGTGGACCTACGGGTGGCAGTGTCACCCACCGCAGAAGCAGTCTCTCGAATGCACGCGGTGTGTTGGACACATTGCAGCGCAGTTCGACGTCGACCGAGATGGCGGAGATCCATACGGCGATGATGCGCGAGAACTACACTAGCAGCTCGCAGTTGTTGTTTGAGAGCGATCGCAACGCATTAGTGGCAGAAGAAGAGCGAGCGCGGCGGCTGGAAGCTGACCTGCAGCAGCAAAAGGGGCATTTGCGGTCGAAACTGGATGCTGTGGTGGAGCTGAATCCACTCACGGGGCTGGCGGAAACGCCGTCGTCGCGATTGATGAGTGAGGTGGAAACAGCGGTGATGATGGCGAGTAGATTCGAGACAGCGACCCATGCATTGCAGTCGATCGATGCGTCTACACGGCAAAAGAACCGAAAGCGAGAGCAGCTACGACAGGCAATGATGCAACGCCAAGTTGAGCGACTTGTCGGCGAGGCG
The DNA here is from genome assembly GCA_023336355.1 of Pythium dissotocum. Classification (NCBI taxonomy): domain Eukaryota; phylum Oomycota; class Peronosporomycetes; order Pythiales; family Pythiaceae; genus Pythium; species Pythium dissotocum. Next base: position 32,805 of record JAADWY010000049.1, on the reverse strand, counting down.
ACGACTGGCGTCAGCGAGAAGGAGAAGGATACCGTTGTCAATGATCCGTCCGAGAAGAATCGTCAGACGCTCGCGGCGGAGGCGCATCTACAAGGCGCCGTGGAGGTTGGCTTCGGCAACTTTGTGGTGGGCTCACGAGCCTTAACTACTCCACAGCAGCAAGTACAGGCTGTCGCCACGCAGAAGCAGCCGTTCACGCGTGTTAGCTCCACTCCATTGACGTCGACGGACAAGATGCTTGCGGCAATTGCGGCCGAGTCTCTGTGGAAGCGTGGCGGTGCTGTACGTCGCCAGGGCGACGGTGGCTCTGGCGCAGCGGCACCGTCGTCCTCAGTGCCGCCTGGATCAGCAGGTAGCTCCAAAGGCGCCAGCTTTGAGCTCTTCGCGTCTGCGGAGGACGAAATGGCCTTCAATATGTCGTTCCGCGTCATGAGTGCAGCCAAGGAGCGACGATCGACACCAAACAACGGAAGCCATCGACTGTCGATGATTGGTATTGTTGCTGGCAGTGGAATCGAGCGAGAGACTACCGCAGACCAAGAGTCGGCCGCGTCGACGGGCGGTGAGTCCCCCTTGAATGGCCAGACAGAAGTCGATTCACAGGCGCTCGCAGAACGATTTGAAGCAGCGCAAGAGTTTGCGTGGCGTCAAGAAGCCAGCGCTCTTGATGGCGTTCTGGCTTCCTCAATTCCGGTCATGGAGCCAGACTTCGTAGGAGCCTCTACCGCACTGGGCGCGTCACTGCCTGCGACGCTACCAGACTTGTCCTCAATCGTGAGTGTGACGGAGGAGTCGGAGTTCTTCGACCATACGCTGCAAAACTATCTGGATCGCGTGCGCCGAGACTCGACATTGTCTTCCAAGAGCGTTGTTGGGTTGTTGACACTGGAGCCACAGACGGTGACAGTGAACATCAACACTACTGGCGCTTTTAATGGCAGTACCACTGAGCCAAGGACAGTCGATGACACCGCGCCTGAGGCCACTCCCTGTGCTGAATCGACGCCACTTGTCGATCTCGACGAGCCTGCAGATGAGAGCGTCAACCGACTGCGGGCACCATACATCAAGTGGGAAAGTGGCTCTGCATCTCCACTGTCCGTCGCGTCCGCAGCGACAGAAGATCGCGTCCACTACCCGCTGCAAGTCGAGAGTACGCCGCTGCGTCCTCAAGTCACTATGCTCGCGAGGAAGTCAGTCATCGAACCAGAGTCTTTGAGTTCGCAAGCGGATGACGCTTTGCGTGGGGCGCTGAGTGAGATTGAAAGGAAAGCGAATGAAGAGGCGGCGTGGCAGCAGCAGCATAAAGAACCACGCAAACTTTCGCTGAGTGGCAAGTCGTTCGCGATGCGAGTGCGGCAGCGAAAGACGTCTGATGCTGGCACATCAGCGAAGTCACAGTCTCGTGCGCGTAGTAACACAATATCGGGTGTGCCCTCGCCTCGGGCGTTGCAGTCAGAGGTCCTTGAAGAGATCGACTTCACCATGAGTCCCAGCGTGCCCAAGGTCATGGTCACGATTCAGCGAAAATCGAATCCCGTTAGCGAGCTCGACGTTGGCTCTGCGCTTCCGATAGAAGAGCAAGAGTCTTCTTCCACCGTCGTCTCGGCCTCACCCATGCGGCAGCCCTCCTTGTTGACACTGTGTGAGCTCAGCATCAAGTCGAGCAAAGCGAAAGACGCCAGGAACGAGGTCAAGCCCAAACCAGCAAAGGATCCGTCGCGGCGTCGACTGAGTCAGCCTGGGACAGTGATTGCAAAGCCGAGAAAATTGAGTCAAGCACCTGACGTACCAGTTGAGTTCTTACTTGAAGGGGCTGGGGCGCTGGCTGCGTCTGTGTCGACACCATCCCTCTCATCAGCGAATGATCGTGGCGTTGCGGTTGAAGACTCGGGCTTGCCACCCTCAGCATACATCCCGCAACTGACCGAAGAGCAAAAGCGTGGCGTGTGGCGCGACTTCACGGCTACAGCGCTCACTGACGCCATGCAGGATGCGTACGCGCAGCTGTATCCGCATCTGTATGAGCCAGCGACGCCGCTCATGGAGGCACAGCCTGCTGTCGCCGACCCGCAGCGCCGTGCATCCCTCAACCCACCGACTGAAGTTCCACCGCCGCCAGTCTCCATGCCAATTGAGAAGCAAATTGAGTTGGACAAGCGCTTCTGGGGTGCTGTTGAAGGCTACAAGAGCGTGGGTGTCGCGGGCTTGATCCCCCTGGACGAGAAGACCGCCAAGGCGCGGCGCCAGGACTGCGCCGTGGCTATCTACCAGCAGTTCCTGCGGCCCGGTCTGGCGACGCGACTCGTATGGCTCGACATGTACGCCGATGAGCTTCGCGTCGTAGAGCAGCGACTGTTGCAGGCACCCGTGGTGCTCTTCGACGCGCTGCAGCAGACAGCACAGCTCCACATTTCGACGGTGTTGGCCAAACGAGGGTAGAGATGGCTACACTTGGGAACAGATCCACCTGTGAAATTTGATATTCGGGACGTTTGGGACGAGGTCGCTGGTTGAAGTTGGGGACGGATTTTGTTTACGGAACGCTGATTGTGAGTGGGCGTTTGTTTCGGTCAACAGAATGGAACTGCTCGCGAGCTCAGCGCGCCGGAAGAGCTCATTTGCGGAACACGCACGCAGGAAGAAGAAGCAGCTCAAGATGTCGCTCACTCTCAACGATATGTTTAACGTCAAGGACAAGGTGGTCATCATCACGGGTGGCGGCCGCGGCATCGGCAAGATGATGGCCGAGGGCTTCGTGAAGAACGGCGCCAAGGTCTACATCGCCTCGCGCAGCCTCAAGGCGTGCCAGGAGACCGCCGACGAGCTCAACAAGCTCGGCGCCGGCAAGTGCGTGCCGGTACGAAGCACGATTCCTAATTGGTGAACTGTCAGCGGGACCTAGAAACTGACCGGGTGCTTGTTTGTTGGATCATGCAGTTCAAGGCCAACCTGAGCACGGAGGAGGGCTGCAAGGCCTTCGCCACCGCTGTGGCCAAGCTCGAGACTAAGGTGGATGTGCTCATCAACAACTCGGGCGTCGCCTGGGGCGGCGACATCAACAATCACCCTGGCCACGGTACGTGCCTTGTTGCTAATAGTGATGCAATGCCAAGAGACTGATGGCGCTGTCTTGTCTTTCGCAGCCTGGGACCGCGTGCTGAACGTCAACGTCAAGACGCCGTTCTTCCTCGTGCGCGACTTCCTGCCGCTGCTGGACGCCGCCTCCACCTCGCCTGACGGTGCGCGTGTCATCAACATCGGCTCCGTCGCCGGTCTGATGCCGCAGAACATCGAGGCCGTGGCCTACGACACGTCCAAGGCGGCCGTGCACCACCTCACGCGCGTGCTCGCGGCCAAGCTGGCGCGCCGCCCGAACGGCGGCCACATCATGGTCAACGCCATCGCGCCTGGCCTTGTGCCCAGCAAGATGGCCGAGGGCATCGCCATGGTCACGGGCAGCTCGTTCGACGACCTGGCCAAGTTCATCCCGCTTGAGCGCTTCGGTTACGCGCACGACATGGCCGGCCTCGCCATCTTCCTCTCGTCCAAGGCGTCCTCGTGGATCACGGGTATGATCATTGCCTCGGACGGCGGCCAGGTCGGTGCCGCGGAGGCTATGATGGGCTCCAAGCTCTAAGCCAAGTCCACGCAACGGAGTAGCCACCAAGTTGGGTCTTAAGAGCTCCGTGTATGTCACTAAATACAACGTCACTCTCTTTTTATGCTCACTCTGTCACTAAAACGAGGGGTTACGTTGTAACCTCCGCTCCGCACCCATTCGTCCTTCGTCAATCACCATGGCGACGTCGACGGATGCTGCCGACGGCTTCGCGCGTGCTGCTGGTGCGGCTACTCGTCCACTCAGTGCGATCATATTGATGGCATTATGTGCACCTGACTTATATGCCGTGCTGCAGACAGAATCGCCAGCGCCGACTTCATCCTGGTGGCAGCAGGCGCCGGCTTCTCAGGTGCTTAATGCCGTCGTGTTGGTGGAATAATCCATGATGCGAATGGCTGACGTTTGCTCTTTCTGTCGTGCTCAGCCGACTCGGGTCTGCCGGTTTACAAGTGCGTCTGCTGTGACTGATTCATGTTGGACCTTGGCTAGCTAGTTGCAGCGACTGACAAAGTGCTGCAGTGACATAGCGTCTGTAGAGGCGTACCAGACGCAGGGACTCGAGTACCACGACCTGTGCGATCCATACTGGGCACGTTACATTCACAGCGAATGAGTGTGTTCAAACACTAACTGGCGACTGCGGGGTATGTAGCTGGAGCAAGACGAGCAGATCTTCTACGGCTTCTGGGGCAACTGTCTCGACGCTTATCGCGAGACCAAGACCCACGCCGGGTGCGAGTCTTCTTCGACTGACGGTGACGTCGGAGCAGCCCACTCACTGCCATGCTGCTGACGTTTGTGTTCAATGAAGTTTCGAGATCTTAGCGAAGTGGAAGCGTCGCCTCACTAACCGCCGCGACAAGTTCCAACAAACGATGGCTCTGCTCAAGCACCAGCAGACCATCCCGAGTGGCGTCTCGCCTTCCGACGTGACAAGTGACCCATTCTTCGTCTACACCTCGAACGTCAGTGGCCTTTCTCATCTGTTCGATGTATCTGCGGCCATGGCTGCTCACCTAGAGACGCTTGTTGCAATAGGTGGATGCGCATTTCCATCGCCACTTTGCCGCGGGTGAAATCTACGAGCTCCACGGCAGCCTCGAGCGCTGGCAGTGCGCTGGCTCTGTCGACGGCGTGCGACGTCCGTGTGGCATCGTGTGGTCGCTGCCACCGTCCGTGCGTTTCAATGTGGACACTGCGACCATGCGTGTCGACGGTCGCGCGATCGTGACGTGTCCGGAGTGCGGAGGCCAGGCGCGACCCAACGTTCTCATGTTCCACGACAAGAGCTGGCTCGCGAATGTCGATGATGAGGTGTGCAGTTTCTGATGCGGTGACCTGTTGATTGTCTCGCTCACATGATATGGTTCATATGATCACAGCATCGCTACGTGGCGTGGGAAGCTGTCATGGAACAGGTAATTCACGGGACGACGGCTAGCTACACTCACGTCAGAGCGCGACGATACTAACATGCTCTTTCTGTTAATGGTGTCAGATGCTAGAGGAAGATCCAACGCTCAAGCTCGTTGTGCTGGAGATCGGCTGCGGCATGCGCGTGCCGTCGGTCCGTAGAGAGACGGAGATGGTCGTGGCCGACGCGTTCTCTCGCTGCTCGTCCAACGCCTCCCAGGTGTCGCTCATCCGCATCAATCCGGATTTCCCCGAGTGCGACAACGACGAGCTGCTCCAGCACGAGCTCGTGATCTCACTCAGCAGTAAGGGCTTGGATGCTCTCACACAAATCGATGCGTTGGTTTCTGCGAAAGACGCCAACTAGACTGATCGAATAGAACTCTGCACGCGACAATAGTCATCCTACGTTTATTTCGATGCGCCAGCACCTGTGGATATGATCACGTTGAACTCAAACCCGGCAAATGCCTGTTGCTGCTCAGCCGACAGCTTCACTTTCGGCCGAGAGCTCTGCTCCAAGACGTCGTCAAAATCCTGGGCTGCAGTGTCGCAGTTGGCTTGGTTCTCGTCAATCGTTGGTTTGAACGGCGCGTTAGCCTTGCGTGCCTCCAACGCCGGCCAGTCGAAGCCGCTGAACCACTTATGCTGCATTACCTCCTCCACGCCCCGCTTCGCCCCTAGTCGTCCGGTTTCCGCTGGATACAGCAGCCCTCGTAGGAACGCGCGGCAACTCTCGCTGAGTGGGGAGGACGTCGACGATCCCAGCAAGTCGTTGGGATAGTACTCGCTCTCGGACTCGGGCGTCAGGCCACTGAGCATCTCAGGTTTCCTCTTGAGTCGAGCCTCAACAGACCCGGACCAGAGCTTCTTGCCCAACAACAATTCAGCAGCCATGACGCCCAGCGAATAAAAGTCGGCGGCGACGCCGTGTTCGTGGGAGCCGTAGAATAACTCGGGCGCCATGTAGCTCACGGTTCCGCTGTTGCCGACATACCGCATCGTCTCGGTGGAGACAGAGATGCCCATGTCTGTGAGTCGCGGGTAACCGTCGTTGTCGAGGATCACGTTGTCTGGCTTGATGTCACGATGTAAAATGTGCTGGGAGTGCAAATACCGCAGCGCCAGCAGCAGTCCGGCAACGTAGAACCGCACGTCGTTCTCTTGGAAGCCGTTCTTGTGTGTTTTCGTCAGGTGGTACTTTAGATCACCGCCCATGAGCAGATCCATCACCACGTAGCAGTTCAAGTGGTCTTGGAAGGCGTGGTGCATCGCCACCACGTGCGGGCTCTTGATGGTGGCTAGTAGATTGCGCTCGTTCCAGACCATTTTCGTGCACTTTTTATCAACAATCACCTCTTTCGATAGCGTCTTGAGTGCGAACCACTGCGGCGGTGTCGTGCGCTTGCGGATAACAGCGTTGACTCTGCCGAAGCCGCCTTGACCAATCACGCGGTGCACGTCATAGTGCGCAAGCGAGAGCAGGCCCGGGTCATACAAGCTATGTGCCGCGCTACAGGCGCTCCCCATTGCATGGACAGCAAAATGCGGAGTGAAGACTTCCCTCTTCTAATCTAATCCGGTGTAGTTATCGCACGCGGGTCTGGAGCTTTTGATACGTCTTGGGCCGAATGGCCGCCATAAATAGCGAATGCTTGGTGAGGGATGAACTCGATTAGCCGTTGCGACCAACGCCTTCATGTGACGATACAGGTACTAAGGTTCGTAGTTGCGGGAGTGTCGAAGCCTACTCCAGTCGCATGTTAGGTGACGATTTGCTTGACTGCTTCAAGAAGTCCTGACAGCGTTGCCTAGCAAACAAATCGAGTTTCAAGAGAGTGAGTTTGTCATGAGTATGGAAGGTGGGGTAGTGAGTCGCACGGACCTCCTCCAGCGCGACCTCGTTCCGCATGATCTCCTCATAGATCTCTTGACTGATCTCACGAAACCCCGTTTCACTTCCGGCCACGACGAGCCCCGCGACTTCCGCCACCGCGAAGCGCAGCTGCTGCTCCGTGGAGAATCGATCGACGCCGTTTTCTTGTTGAAGCTTGCGAGGAAACACGAACACGACGAGGCTCGGATGCCACGAGATGAGTAGATTGTGCGGGACGTGGGTTTGCTGGAGATGTTGCACGAATCCCCACACAACGCTTGCCAGACACGCGTTCTGCCTGGCAGTTGTTGTCGCCTCATCATTGATGAACTCGATGGTGATGCAGCCCATGGGCCAGTTCTTGACGCGTGAGACCTGCACTGCCGCACCAGCAGAAGTCGTAGTGTGCACTAGCTGCCTCTCTTGCGTGGCTACAGGGAAACGGCCAGGGGTCGCGTGACCCAGCGCTCGAGCCACTTCGTCCATCCAGTACCCTTGAAAATGGCAGTGGTTAACTGAGGACCACGCGCCAGCGCTGTTGAAGCCCAGGTAGAAGTCGTCTCGCGCCATGTGCTGTCCGACGCCGAGGGCAAACCGCAGCATGTCGAGCGTGAGTCGTTGCGGACGCAGAGCCGGGAGGTCGAAGACGCACAGGAGATGGCCACGCATCTGCACCTAACCGGTTAGAGTGAAGACTAGTAGGCATTTGATGAGGCTCAATGCATTGACGCACGAGGGGTGAGACGTTCACAAGCACTGCGTGATGCGGCGGCTGCCACGCGTCCGACGATCCTACGTCGTGCACTGCGAGGCCTCCAGCATCCGTCTCGTCCACTCGGAGACCACAGAGGAATTCGCTAGGACTACACGACGGTCGTCAGACTTCAATGTTAATATCAACGTTGCAGATGTGAAGGTGGCAGAACTCACTGTGCCTTGCCGAAGTGGAAGCTGTTGGTGGTCGCCGTCGCTTGCTGTGTGGCTGAGTGTTGCAAGTCTGCAGCGACTGGACGCTTCGCCTACCATATGCGCACAAATATCAGCGTATCGCTGTGTGCTGATGGTTGCCAGCCACGGTGAAAGCAGTACGTACGACGCGATGCTGGGCGTTGAACAGCACGAGCAGGCCAAGTGAGCCAGGCAGCACGCGCCACTGAGCACCATCCAGTGTTGAGCGCAGCACGTCTGCAAGTGCAATAGTCCCGTTCATGAGTCACTTTCGTATACACTCTTCTCTACGGGCCCGTACCCCTGCGCGCAGCGGCGTCCCATCGCGCACAGAGCTCTTCGCTTGTTGTCGCCATTTCCCTTGCATTCTGGTTCACCTGGGAGAAGGATACATCCTTTGTTGTGTGATATCATATAAGAGAGGTTTCCCCTGCCGTTCTTGGTGACGCTGCCAACGGTGGAAAGTGAAAGAACGCCACGAAAGGCACAAGCGACAGCATCATGGTGCGTGGCTCTGCGTGTACGCCGCCTCTGTGGGTCATACACTAATACGAAGGCTGTGTATGTGTGGGTGTGTGGCATACACACAGTTTGGCGGATTCCTGGGCGACAACGGTAACCCCTTCGGTGTCAACTTCAATCTGGGCAACTTCCCCAACCGGTAACTTCACGCGGTTTCTCCACCCATCGCCACCGCGGCGTCCGTATACTCACGCTCTCGCGGCGCTGTAGATTCGACGAGCACTACCGCGTGTACCCCGTTTCGTTCTGCGACAAGGGACACCTCGAAGATGGCGATAAGAGTGGGTTCTGGGGGCGACGAAGCCGTGCTCGTGAGGGGATCTTTCGTTTCTGACGCGGTTTCCGTGCTCTTCTGTCTGACAGTTCTGCTGCCGCCGTCGGCGCTTGAGACGCTCGGTGAGTCTCGCAGTACTTATTGTGGTGTGGCGCGGATGGTTGCTCATTATGGTGCGCGTCGGTCTTCCCTACAGCTCGTCTCCACATCGAATACCCGATGCTGTTCAAGGTCATCAACGAGGCCGTGAACCGCCACTCGCACTGCGGTGTGTTGGAGTTCAGCGCTCCGGAAGGCACCTGCTACATGCCGTACTGGGTAAGAAGGCCGTTAGTACCGAGTGTCTGGTGGTGCGGTTGGCGCATGAACTAACTGACTGACGCCTGCGTTTGTGGTCGCGTCGCCCACAGATGATGCAGAACCTGTTCGTGAGCGAGGGCGACATCCTCAACATTCAGAACGTCTCGCTGCCCAAGGCGACGTTCGTCAAGATCCGTCCGCAGTCGCAGGACTTCCTGGACATCTCCAACCCGCGTGCCGTGTATGTCGCCTGCGCTTGGATATCGTTTCGTGTGGTAGAACTGATCGTATCTGTTTGTCTGGCCGCAGGCTTGAGGCTTCGCTGCGAAAGTTCTCGTGTATGACAGTGGGCGACACGATCTGCCTCAAGTACAACGACAAGAACTTCATGCTGGACGTGCGTGAGGTCAAGCCTGCGCCGGCCGCCTGTATCATCGAGACGGACTGTGAGGTGGACTTTGAGGCCCCCGCGGACTACGTTCCACCTGCGCCAGTGACCAAGGCGGCCGCTGCTCCGACCCCTGCTCCATCGGACATTCCTTACGGCGGTATGTGTTCCTTATTATTATCAACGGTCAGTGGAAGTGTTGCTGACGGACCACGTCTCCGCGACTGTAGGCGTGCCGACCGTGAAGGCGAGCGAAGTGGCCGCGGCTCCTCGCCGGACGCTAGGCGGAAGCGGCTTGCGCTTGAAGAAGGGCGATGAGGCGGCGTCTACTGACATGGAAGCCATGCGTGCGGCGCGTATGCGCAAGTATGAGGCCTTCCACGGCACGGGTAAGTCGCTGAGCGGCAAGACGAGCAGCTTCGCGACAGGCGCGCGGCTGGGCGGCTCGACGCAGGCGCTTGGCACCGCCTCAAGCTCAGGTGGAGCCACGGAGGAAGAAGAGAAGAACCAGGAGCCAGAGGACAAGAAGCCGTCGTTCTCGGCGTTCCAGGGCTCTGGTCGCCGATTAAGATAAGCAACTGGCGCTCGGTGTGCGTTGCGACCGGATAGACGATGGCTACATACACACTGCATGAGATCGTATCAGAACTCACAGTCAATATCGCTTTTCCACAAGGGCACTAAATAGAGGGCTGTCACTCACGAGCAGCTCACCACACCTGGTTCTGTGATGTCACTGTGGTGATGTGCTGTTGCCGTAAACGGAACGGCATTCCGAAGTCGGAACCCGAAGAGGTCAGGCCGCGCAAGTTGAACGTCCCACGCGACGGGAAGAGCGCGTGATGAAGCCCCCGCAGAAGCCTCCGCCGCAGCAGCCAGCGTCCATGGTGCTCTCGCTGCAGCGCGCCGTGGAGACGCAATCGCCCTTGCTGCGCGAGAAGCTCAATGCGCTGCTGCGCCAGAGCTACGGCCACGTCATCAGCGTACACCTGCTGGCGGCGGCGTCCGTGGCGCTGCTGCTGAGCATCGTGCTGTACTTCCTGTCGCCGATTCTCGAGGACGACTACCACATCTACCGCCAGTACCTGCCGTGGGTCTACTACTTGGACTGGAGCCACTACGACTCGTTCGTGGTTGACCATGTCGTCGTCTTCCTGTCCATCTCGCTGCCCATGGGCTGGCTGTTCCTGTTCAACGTCGCCAACTCGAGCATCTCGTCGCGGATCGACGTCGCGCTGCTGGCGCTACGTCTGGTCTGCTGTACGGTTGTGTGCTTCTCGCTAACGGTGATCCTCACCGAGTTCCTCTCGCGCCGCGTCATGATCGCGCTAATCTCTCTGGCCTACGGCTCGCTGGGTCTCGTGTACTCGTGGTCAGTCCCCGTATGGCGCTGGTACTTGAACGAGGCGTCCGCCAAGGGACTTGTGGCGTTCCTGCCTGAGTCGCTGCAGGAGCTGCTGCTGCGTACAAGTTTGTTGGAGTGGCTCACGGACACGTCCTTCATGGACCAGATGCGGCCGTTCTTGCCGTTCTTCTTCCCGCTTTCCAGGGCCGAGCAAAACTGCGTGCTAGAGCAGCTTCCTGTCGAGACGCAGATCATGATGACGCGGCCTGGCCTCGTCGCGCTGCTGCCGCCGTCCGTCCAGAAGGCACTGCTTCCAACGGCGGCCGAAGACGGGTCAGAAGCTTTGGTGTTGATTGGGAAGGACAAAGACGGCGTAGTGACGACGTCTTCCATGACGACGATCCCTGAGACGGCGTCCGCGGGCTTTGATTTCCACCGCCAAACGAATGGAGACGCCGCAGCAGCTTCAAGCCAGGGACCAGACGACATTGTGAGCGACATCGTGTCGAAGCGCATCATCAAGTACGTTCGAGTCGCAGCTTGCAGGTTGCTTATCTTCTATGTTGTTCTGACGTTTTCGGTTCGTTGTGTTCGTAGGGGATGCATGGATTTGGCCAAGGTGCCATCGTCCAAGACGCTTAACCGCACGATCTCAGTCTCTACCGCCGTCTTCGCCATGCAGGTGAGTGAGCGTGCACGCGCCTCGACTGAACTGTCAGCAAGTGCGTGGCACTGACTTGTGGTTACCATTGTGTTTAGCTGTACGCGTCCAAAGGGAGCCGCCGTATGCTCGTGTCGCTGCTCCAGTTCGCCGTGGCCTCGTCGCTCGTATCCATCGCCAGCTTTGCGTTTGTGATCCGAGTGGTGCAGTTGATGACCACAGGCGGCCATTCGACGGCGCTGCTGCGATCTTTCCGCCAGTATCTGATCCGCTCGTGGGCTCCTGCAGGTCAGATCGCCGCGCATCCAGCCCACAGAGGCGAGAAGTCGACTGTCAAGAAGATCCAGACTGCCGCCACGTCCGTCTCCGCGGTCGTCACAGTGCTGTATGTGCTGAAACGACTGCGTCGATGAAAGGGCACTGGCTCCGTGACTTGGAATGGGTCATATCAGAGTGGAGAAAGCCAGCTAATGGTAGTAAATGGACAACACAAGTGATGAACAAACGAAATCGTGAGGTGAAAAGTAGGATGTGATTACAATGTTATTCGATAGGACGGGAAGCTGCTGCGCTTCCTGGCTTGCGGCCCAGAGTCCACTAAATAGTGTTACAGTGGTCGCCGTTGACAGCGACGCACACGCTTGATGGGGTTCTATGGGGATCAAGCGTTCCAGAAGAAGAAAAAGGACAGGATGCACGGAAGCTGTCGAGGCTTCCACAAAACTTGATCGTCTCCGACTCCGTTCCCCTCTCCAGAGGAGGCTCACGCCACGAACTGGAAGCGGAGGTAGATGTCGAGGTCACATGACGAGGACGTCGACGTGGAGGAGCTGGTAGGCGACACCATCGTCAGCTTGTCCGACAGCCCCGGTGGGCTTCCCGTCGGCTCGTCGTAGTCTCCGCTCTCGTCTATCTCACTGCCTTCACTTTCATCGTGAGCCTCCTCCTTCTGGTCGCTGGGCAGCAAGTGCGCCATCCGGTTGGCCTTCGCGGTCAAGTAGGCTTGGCTGTGCTCACCGCCAGGGATGATGATAGGCAGACGGCCCTCCACTTCCACGGAGAGGCTGTTCAGCAGGCGGATCTTGCGGGGATTGTTGGTGAGCAGGCGGATCGACTTGATGCCGAGGTCTTTCAGGATTGCGGGCACGGGCTCGTACGAGCGGTAGTCATCCTTGAAGCCCAGCACACGGTTGGCATCCACAGTGTCGAGGCCCTTCTCCTGCATCGAGTACGCATGGATCTTGTTGGCGAGACCGATACCGCGGCCTTCTTGTGGCATGTAGATCACGACGCCGCCGTGCTGGCGGATGTAGTCCTTGGCAAAGTCGAGCTGCTCGCGGCAGTCGCACTTGAGGGAGCCAAACACCTCCGACGTGAAGCACTGGTCGTGCACACGCACGGGCACACCCGTCTTGCCCGTGACGTCACCGCACACCATCGCGATCGGCTCTGCCTCACGCAGCGAGCCCGTGGAGCGGTACGCGCGGACGCGGAAAAAGCCGCCCGCCGTCGGCAGGTTTGTCTCGGCCACGAACTCGGTGCGCACGTCGTCACCCAGGCAAGTGAGTCCAGGCGCGTGCGGCGGCAGCACGGCCGTGTCATCGACGTTCACGCTGTTCTCGCGGGTCATCTTGTGGTGGAGGGGGATGGAAGTACAGTACGCACGAGAGACAGACTGCGGATATGCGGACACACTGGCACACGCAGAGTCGGCGGAGGAATGAAGAGCAGTCGGCGCTGGGCGTCCGTCGGTCGAATGCCGCCGCTGCGCTGTCGTAATCCGTTGCGTTCCGGCCGCGAACGTCGCAGGAGATGCTGCCGTGATAAGAGCCGCGTGGGCCAGCGGACGGCGGAGTTGGCCTTCCCACGGGGAGCTCCATTGCGTGGCCGCATAAACGACGCGGACGCAGCAGTAACGTCAGCAAAAGTTTAATCACAGGGTATTGAGTCTTAGAAGTAATTTTGCGATATGATGACCACGTTTGCAGTATGCGAAACGTCCAAAAATGTGTTGTGAAAGGCTTTGAAAGGAGTGATTGTCTCTTGCCCTGCCCGCACGCCTCACCGTGCTTGTTTGGCACGGTGAGGCGTGCGGGTAGGGCTCATCTTCGCAATCGTTGGTAGAAATTATTGACAGCTGCTGGTGTCGCTGTCTGATTGGATGCTCAGGTTTCGTAATCGGGTGACAAACCGCACCAGATACCGGTATTTCTGAAACTTGCTCGAGATTCTCGAAAAAGTTCCAGAGAGCTTGCTTTGGCAGACACGCTGTCAAGACAGTGTCAACCCACCGTGACAATCGTTCTGCACGGGATCCAGCGGAGCACTTCTTGCAGCCACTTTGCATGAGGAGTGGTGTGATCATTTGCTGCGATAACGAGGTTGTGGCTGCCGATATGAACGCATGCGAGGATCTATGACATTAGCATAAGCACGAGCGACATACTACATGTGGTCTGTCAGCCGTAGCTCTACAAGACAGGGTCTGCGCGTCCATAAGCATCGCTCGCTTACGGCGACGCGGACGTGGCGGAGAGCCACTGCGCCAGGCCGGCGCGGTCGCGCTGGTAGCACGCGGCCTTGATGCGGATGCGCTCGAGCGACGCGTCCAGCAGGCGGTCGTACGAGTGGTGCTTGCGCGTGGCCAGGAACGCCTCGACCTCCTGTGCCTGCGCCTCGCTCTGGAAGCGCGCGATGACAGTGAGCACGATGCGGCCGACAATGTACGGGGCGTACTGCGCGTTGAGCGCAGCCCAGTTCTCCTGCACGTACTTCCACGAGGCGTCGGCACCCGCAGCGTCCGACGCCACGCTGCTGAAGATGTACTGGATGTCCTGCGAGCGCACGTTCTTGAGCGCCCACTCGATGATCTCGCGCTTGAGCTCGACTGACTTGACGAGACCCATGGCCGAGAGGCAGTTGAGCTTCTCCTCGATGAAGTCGCTCTCCTCGTACAGCGCGCGCAGCTGCTTGACGTGGCTGGCGTCGCCACGCGACGATGTGATGGTGAACACGACGCCACGAAGATCCGCCGACAGCGACGAGTTCTTGCGGTCACTCAGGTACTGGCTGAAGAGACGCTTGGCTTCCTCCACGACGGTCTCGTCGTTGGCGCGGCCGAGCATGGCGATGACATCGCGACGGAAGTGGCCGGTCGACGTGCTTTCGCCGGCTGCTGGCTGCCACGTCAGGCGCTTCATCACGCCAGAGAAGAGCTTACGCATGTACTGCTGCAGCAGTGGGTAGAAGGCCTCCTGCTGGAAGAGCGTGGAGTAGAAACCCAGGTTGGCCGAGATCTCCTTCCAGCAGAGGTGTTCCGGCTCGTTGGCGTACGCCACAGCGAAGTCGAGTGCCTGGGCCACCGACAGCACGCCGCTGCGCGCAAACGAGAAGGCGCTGTTCAGCAGACTCACACGGTCCACGGCGCTCAGCGTCAGCTCACGCACAGGGCGCTGGAGACGAGCCCAGCCGGCCGGCTCATAGTTGACGAGGTAGAAGCCGGACTGGTTCGGGTTGATCAGCACCCACTCAGCGTCTTTCTCCGCCGCGACGATCTTGGCCACGATCGCATCCTCGGCGACCAGAGGCGTCTTGGCTGGACCCGAGAGCTGCGACTTGCCCTGCCAGATTCCGACCTGCTGGATCTCGCTTGGCTTCTGCGACGACAGGAACGTGAGTGGCACGTCCCAAATGGCCAGCTCTGTCTCAGCGTCCTTGGCGCTCTTGTCTGCGAGGAAGCGCTCCTGCGTGAGCTTTCCGCCCGCGAGCGACACCACTGGGTAGCCCATCTGGCTCGTCCATGAGTTGGCCATGCTGGTGATCTTCTGGCCCGAGGCCAGCTCGAGAGAGTTCCACAGGTCCTCCGTCTGCGCGTTGAGGTAGCTGAACTTGACGAGGTACTCGTGGATGCCCTTGTAGAACACGTCGCGACCGAGGTACTCGGACAGCATGCGGATCACGCTCGCGCCCTTGGCATACGAAATGACATCGAAGATCTGGTCCACTTCGTCTGGGTGGTTCACCACGACTTCAATCGGGTGCGACGTCTTCATGGCGTCCTTGACCATGGCCGTGCTGAGCGTAATCTCCTGCACGAACATCTCCCACACGTTCCACTCTGGGAAGATGTGGTGCACGGCCTCAAACTCCATGAAGCGCGCGAAGCCCTCGTTCAACCACAGGCCCGTCCACCACTCCATGGTCACGAGGTTGCCGAACCACTGGTGGGCGATCTCGTGGCACACCGTGCGGGCGGTCGCGAC
Source organism: Pythium dissotocum (assembly GCA_023336355.1). NCBI lineage: Eukaryota > Oomycota > Peronosporomycetes > Pythiales > Pythiaceae > Pythium > Pythium dissotocum. Next base: position 17,191 of record JAADWY010000049.1, on the reverse strand, counting down.
CTTCTGCGTGAAGCTGCTGAGCTTCTCGTCGATAAGCAGACGCGTCTCACGGTACGTGATCACGCCCCAGTTTTCCATCGCACCCGCAGCGAAGTCAGGGATCGCGAGCATGTCGAGCTTCTTGAGCGGGTACTCAATGTCGAAGCGGTCCGAGAAGAACGACAGGGACTTGACACCGACATCAAGCGCAAACAGGCCGCGCTCGCTGCGACCGACAGGCGTGTAGACGGTCACGAGCACTCCCTCCTTGGTGATATCGGAGACAGAGTCGAACTCGCCGATCACCATGCCCACCAGGTACGTGGACATGATCGGCGTCTCGGCAAACTTCCAGAGCTTCTCCGAGGTTGAGTCCGTGCGCGTCTTGGAGCGGATGCTCGCGTTCTTCTTCGGTCGCACGAGCGTCTGCACAACGTGCGTGTTGGAGATGGCGGTGAGCGCCACGTCCGTGACGATCGAGATCTCATACTTGGCCTTGACGGCCGGCTCGTCCCAGCAGACAAACGCACGGCGGGCGTCACAGGCCTCGAACTGCGTGACGGCCATCACGCGCTGCTCGCCGTCCTGCGAGTATTCGCTGCGATAGAAGCCCTTGAGCTTGTCGTTGAGGAAGCCGTGGCACTCGAGCTTGAGCACGGCGCTGCTGCCTGCTGGAAGCAGCTCCGCGAAGGTCATGACGACCGACTGGTCCTTCTCGATGTAGCGGATCTCCTCGCACTTGATGGTCTTGCCGGCGACCTCGACGGACACGTTGAACACGTAGAGCTCGACGGCGTGGCACGTGATGGTGGGCGTGGCCTCGACCACATCCACGTCGATCTTCTGCGCCACCTCGAAGCGGTAGCGCTCCAAGTCGACGGCGTAGTCGAGATAGTACTTGCGCGGCGCGACGCTCGTGGGCAGTCGCGCGAACGTGGACGCGCCCTTCTCGCTGGCGCACATCGTTCCGTTCGTCTACGGTTTGTTCTTTCTTCTCGGGCTTCTTGGTGGAGAACTGCCGAATGACCCGCCAGTCACGCCACTCACGCGCCCCCGACCGCACACACACACAGCAGCAGCGTACGTCTGCAGAACACGGCGACGGAATCAGACGAAGACGAAAGGGACCGCATCAAGTTTCGGAGGCTTCAACTACCACTCTTGTCCCTTCAGATTATTTCCAGAACACGGTGGTGTGCGACAGATGAGTTGAAAACAAGGTGCAACTGAATAAATGCGACGGCTCCGCTGGGTTCAGAAGGTCAATTATGTTGGTGCACCAAAGTCGTCTGCGACAGCCAGCATGCTAATTGGGATGCTGCCGCCGTGTGGACGCCTGGACACCTGAACCCACCTCAAGGTGCACTGCCAAAGTCAGAACCCCACTCGCTGCATTGAAGAAGCCACAGGGTAGAAGATCGCCAACCCATATGCATGGCGGCTTGGCTTCCTTGTGGGCGGATTCTGGGGAGCATCAGGTCTGTCGGATGAGCCGGAACCCTACTGCACTGTGCCGAAGAAGGGTGGGATCGGAGCCAGTGGACGACTGGGTTGGTGCGAAGTGGGGTCTTTTCACCTCAGATACCCAGTGAGAGATGCTCTTTTGACTGTGAGACCAGAACAGTCAACTCGAAACTCGAAGCGACCGACGCGGACGACGCGAATCCGAGCCGCGCCGCTGACCACACGGGAGCTTCCCACGAACGCCGCCACTACGAATAGCACCACTGCGAGCCGCATGAACGAGCTACCGTCCCCGCCCGCGCCCACGCTGTGGGCGCCCTCCAGAGCCCCGCCGGCGCGTGCAGTGTCTCTCGACTCGGCTGCTGCGCTCTTCGACGAGGACGAGGGCTTCGAGGAGCTGGTGCCGCTGAGCGCCGCAGACTACCGCCAGCATGCGCACTTGCCTGCCCACGCGCTGTGCAAGAACAAGAAGCGATCGTACACGTCGCCGCATCTCATTTCCATGATCAGTGTGGGCGGCACCAGCAAGGAGAACATCAGCGGCGCCCACAACTCAGTGACCTTTGCTACCAGCAGAGCCGCCAGCCTCGGCGTCGATGGCGAACAGGCGCCCCTCATTCCAGTGGACGTCTTTCTCGCCGGGTCGTGCAATCCGACGACATGGAGACGCGACACCGCTATTCCCATGATGGAGGACGCCAAGATCAACTACTACAACCCGCAGGTCGACGAGTGGTACGAGGAGCTCATGTACGAAGAGGCTCGCGCGAAGGAAGGCGCGAAGATCATCCTCATGGTCATCGATAGCGCCACCCGCTCAATTGTGTGCATCAACGAGAGCGTGGAGTACATCAGCCGCGGTCGACGGCTGATCTTGGTCGTGCAGAACATCCAAGTTGGCACACAAGTCGACGGCGTCGAGGTCTCGCAGACGCAGCTTGCAGATCTGAACGGATCACGTGAGTGTCTGCGTCGCTACGCGTTGCACAAAGGCATCCCGATCTTCGACGACGTTCGAGCCGCAGTGGTCGAGACGATCGCGTGCCTCGTGGAGGACAACCCGAAACGCTTCGCCGCTGAGATCCCTCGACTTCGCAAGCGCTCGTCCATCATTCTGAACGAGATGGCCGGTCAGTACCGTCCTCGGCGCAACACATCCCGCTCGTTGTCGTCGACCCAACTCTTCTCAATCGTCTCTGGCTCGGAGGACAGTGACGAGTGGGAAGGCGAGGAACCACAGGGGAATATGTCGTATGTGCGCCACGTCGGCACGACGACATCTCGCAACCGTAGTGGGTCCGTGTACCTCGGCGGGAACTTGCAGTCGACCTCGTGGCGCGAAAAAGTTGCGATCCCCAAGCTGCAGAAGGCTGGGCTCCCGTTTTACATTCCGTACCAGGACTACCTGTCTGTGGAGCTGCAACGCATCACAAGCAGACAGCCAGTGTCGCGGGGAGATCGCTGGAAGGAGATAGAAGCCGAACGTGAGAACGCAGAGGTACGTGGCCTTGAAACTGCTCATCAGTCCGCCGGGCGGTTAACAATGACTCTGTGGTTTGTCTAAATCGACAGCTGATTCTCTTCGTGATCCCCGACTGCACCCGATCGATCGCAGCCATGACGGAGGCAGTTGAGTTGATCTGCAACCACCGCGCCATGTTCCTCGTGCTGGAGCCATTACATGAAGACTGTCCCCTTCAGGACGGCTGCACACTTTCAGGCCGGGAATATAAGGATGTGGCTCGCGCGCGGGCATATCTGAAGGAAATGGCGGAGCGCCATCATGTGGACGTGTTCCATTCAGTGGAGAGCGCGGTGGCAAGCATCATTGCGCGTCTCCAGCCCCACTAACTTGATTCACGTGGCATATGCCTATCGCTAGACAAGCACGAAGTACATAACGAAGAATTAAACGCGCACAAGATGAATACCCAGTGTACCAACCTTCGTCCTTCGATACGAAAGCAAAGGTATCTCGACGATTCCTGCCGCCAGCAAGAGTATCCTCTGTTCATGTTGATGCACACACAAAGCTGATCACATTCGAACATCACGGAGAAAATGTCTCTCTCCGCCTCAATTACAGCGGCATGCAAGAGAAAGAAAAAGCAACCCGGTAGCGAGGATTGAATACAGAAACACAAGCATGAGAGCGACTCACCTTAGTACCAGTCAAGCCATGTTATCCATAATCGACTTGATGCTGATCACGACATGCACAAATGCTGAAAGGCTGACACGGCAACCAAGGGCATGGACTGACTGACCCACCTCAAGATTTGTGCGGTCTTTTGATGGGTTGCCCTGTCGACACATGGCTACAGTTTTCAATGGCGGCTGCGTCACAAACGACGACAAGTTTCACTTTAGTGACTCGGAACGCACTTTTCCACCTGCATTGTGCTTGGAGCAACACCAATGGACATGGCGCTTGTGGGCGAGAAGCGTTTGGCGACGGCCGAGCCAGCGCAGGACGCACCTGCAGGTATGTGGATTCGTACGAGTGGTATGATACGGCACTAGAGACGTTGACTGACTGTGGTTTGGTTCGTAACATAGGTCGCGGCGCACCAGAGATCAACAAGAAGCGCTTGCGTCGCCTCCGTAAGCAGGTGCGTTGGCGCTGATGCACAGCATTTCTCAGTGATCAATGAAGCTCTCGACTAACATTGAATCGATTCTTTGTGTGTGAGAAGACTCCCGAGGAACTCGCTGTGGCTGAGCACAAGAGGAAGATTGAGGCGGCAGCGCACGATGTGAATGCTGCTGCTGCGATCGAGGCCTTCGAACAAATGAAGGCGCTGCAGCTCCCCATCAACCCCTACTTGCACCGCGTGGTGATCAACGTGTGCGCGAATGACCCGAAAGCCACGGGCCTCAAGGACGCTGCCTTTAAGGTCTTCGAGGATCTGCAGGCGCACCTCGACACGGCCAGGACCCGAGCGGAGGAGACGGTGTTCAGCGCTCTCGTGAAGATCTGCGTCAAGTCAGGAGATTACGAGACGTGCCACAAGCTCTTGGAAGACATGCGTGAGCAGAAGATCGAGCCGCGTTTGCGTACGTATTCGTCGCTGCTGGCGGCGTACGGTGACGACGGCAATCTGGAGAAAGCTTGTTGGGTGCACGAACAACTCCGTTTGCACGAGCTCGAGTTGACGGAAGCCGAGTACGTGGCGCTGTTGCGCGCGTGCGTCAAGGCCCAGGACAGTCAGCACTTCTACCGCATTCTCTCGGAGTACCGCGAGATGATCATGGTGCCTGGCCCCGAGGCGTGGGCTGTGTTCAAGGACTGGTTTGCGAGGTGCGTTGCGGAGTCTTGTGAACCTCTGGTGTGTGGGCGTGAAACCTAAATGATGTGTGTTCGCTATAGTGACGCTGCCAGGGTGAATGGCTGCAAGTGGCGCTGCTTCACTGAGACCATCAGTGCGGAGGGCGTGTCGTCGGTGACAGGCGAGACCATGGAGTCGATTGAGCTGCCGCAGGACCAGGAAACTGCGCTGTTGGAGAAGGTGCGGACTGACCCGGCGGACTGGCATGTCTATGTTGAAGAAGGACTCATAGTTGGTGTGGTCTTCTCTCCTCAGGTTGAAAGCATCGTGAGAACCGACGACAAGCGCGTTGAGCAGTGGGCCGAATTCAAGGAGTGGTTGGAGGCTAACGGCCCGTTTGACGTCATCCTGGATGCTGCCAATATCGGCTACTTCAACCAGAACTACAGCGGGTGAGTTTGACGTGTCGGGTTCGCTGGACTGCCTTATTGTGGATGCTGATGCATTGAGTGTTTTCCATTTCTGATGTGGCAGCGGCGGCTTCAGCTACCGCCAGATCGAGCTCATGCTGGAGCACTACGAGAAGAAGGGCAAGCGCGTCCTCATCGTGCTGCACAAGCGCCGCACGTACGACGACATCGTGCCAGTCGAGTTCCACGCGGCGCTCAAGGGCTGGAAGGACCGCAACATCATGTACAACTGCCGCTCGGGCAACAACGACGACTGGTATTGGCTCTACGCCGCCGTCAAGCTGGGCGGTCGCACGTTGGCTATCACCAACGACGAGATGCGTGACCACCATTTCCAGATGATCCACACGCGCTCGCTGGTGCGCTGGAAGGAGCGCCACCAGGTCCACTACTCTATCCACTCGGAGAAGCACGTCAAGTTGCAGGAGCCGCCCGTGTTCTCCATGCGCGCGCAGCACGTCGGCGACTCGTGGCATTTCCCATCGACGGCAGCTGCCGACGGAGAATGGCTGGGCTTCCAATTAGAAACGGAGCAATCCAAATAGAAACGGTAACGGGCGAGTAGTGCACTACGGTACTCCTCGTGATGTGCCAAGCTGCCTGTGTTTTGTTCCCGTCCCTTCTTCGCTCAACTTCAATGGACTTACCCACTCCGCATTATCCATGTGGACATCCAGTGGCCGTTTCGATGAAGTTGCTTACTTTCGACAAGTCTTGCCAGGTTGACGATCCACATGATCCATATGGACCTTCGTGGAACTGCCTCTTTGAAGGGGCTAGGTAACCCTTCTGAGTTGTTACTTCCCTTCTCTGTGCCCACATTTTTCGAAGCGGCAGCTGGGCGGGGGGGGGACAAACAAACCCACACAAACGCAGGTCTATCTGGTCTCGGTCTAAAGTGTGTGTCCCGCCCGCAGTCTGCCGGCCCGACCGAGGGAGTGTGAGCGTCGTCAACGTCGGCCGACGCAGTGCGAGGGAGAATACGCGAGGCGCTCATGGGGAACTCCTGCACGCGCGAGGTGCGTCTAAATGGAGACGCCCGGCGTCACGCGAACCGGTCTAACCAGCGTCTATGCCCTTGTTTAGGCCGATGTGGTGCTCAGTGAACGAGGTGTAGGCGGTGCGAGGGGACAACGGTGCGTGACGGTTTCTTTCCCCCTACGGGTCTAAATGGCGGCTTGACTTGATGGCGTGTCCTAACGACTGTGGTGATGGTTCCTAACAGCCACGACAAGGCGCGTGGACGCTGGTCCGTCCATGAGGAGAGCGTGGACCTGGACACGCTGCTGGAGGCGCCGTCGCCGCTGGCCGCGCGAAGGCGACGAAAGTGAGTGGCATGACGTGGTCTGTGACTGACTGGGTGCGGAGGGTGCTCACGCTGTGTGTGTGTGTGTGTGTGTGTGTGTGTGTGTGTGACTACAGAAGCCGCAGCAAGTCCAAGAGCGAGAAGGCGCGATCCAATTCGAACGGAAGCCGCGCGGCGCAGGCTGCGAGTCAGCAGGCAGCACAGGGCGGCGCCGCGGCCGTGGATCGGTGAGTGCCTCTCCATTTCTATTTCCCTTGACCGAGACGGGGACGACTGACGACTGACGACTGACGCTGGGTCTGGATGTGTTTCTAGGAAGAGGAAGCCCGGCAAGCACGCGCGGAAAGCGCCCGGCCGGCAAATGTCGACGACCCATGAGGGCGTGGAGGACGAGGGCTACCACTCGTACGAGGACCCGGGCTACATCAGCAACGACCCCATGGATCTCATTCACATGGATAGTGACTGCATCCTGCAGAGTCCGTTCGACTCGCCCACGTCGCCCACGGTCATCCACGCGCGTTGGGGCGAGCCCACGGAGGACCCGGAGGAGAAGGAGGTGTGTACCGAGTACCGGCCGAACCCGTTCAAGCTGGGCTTCTGCGTCAACTGCCAGAAGCAGCACGACGTGAACGAGAACGGCGACGTGGCGTCGCAGAAGGAGTACAAGAAGATCGCGCGGCCCACGGTGTCCAAGACAGCGGCCAATGCGCTGGACAACCCGGCAGCAGTGGAGAACCTCACGCCCAAGAACCGAGAGTCGGATGTGGATCTGGCGGCGCTGCTGCAACAGCGACGCGACATCCTCCTCAAGCTCACGAAGATGGACCAGGAGAAGAAGACCAAGTTGCGGGAGACCACGGTGGATCTGAAGCTGACCACATTCGGTACGTCCGCGGCGGAGCTCGTGATTATTGTGTCGGCCATTCAGCTGACGTGCTGAGTTGTTGTAGCCGCTGACTCGCCAGCGCGCCATACCATGTTCGTCGCCGACTCGAGTGGCTCGTCGTTAGGTGCGTAGCGTGCACTACTCCCGTCGCTGTTGGATGGATGAGCTGAGCTGACTTGGTACTTACTTGTCCGCTCACAGGCAACATCCGTCGCGTGGGATCTGGACCGCAGAGCCTGCGGGTGTCCCGGACGACGTCGTCCGTGATCTTGTCTCCGCGCAACGTGTCGTCGCTGCGCGGCATGTCGAAGAGCATCAGCCTCGGGCGGCCCCTGGACGACGACGAGCCGGCGAAGAATGATTGGTTATAACTTTAGTGTGGGCGTGAATGACGAATGTAGCATTAGAACATGAAGAAGAAGCCGCCGCCGCAGCATCATCACGTGCGACGAGCGTGCGCAGTACGGTAGTATGAACAAGCCCGCGATCGCGAAGAGGAGCTACCGCGGCCCATTTAATGAATCGTAACCCGTATTCGAAATTTCGTTCTCTTGGTGGTCGTTGAAGTTGCTGTTTTGAGCTTCTATTCGGGTGTGTCCTTTCGCGGTCGATCCCTCACTCAGTATCCGTCCCTTGGGCGTCTCCCAGAGCGCAAAGCAGCAGGGGCACCGCCACGATGCGTCGTGAATACCGCGTCTTACGTGACGATGACAAGGCATCTCCAAGCAGCAGCCAGAGCTCGCGTGACGCGACAGAGAGAGTCCTGTCAGAAGGTAAATAGACGACTCACCCACATCAACATGATCGTCGTCCTCTTTTTTAATGTGCTGACGCGTGTGGTCGCTCTCCACATGCAGCTGAGAAGGAGCAGCTCCACTTGCTCAAGTCGCGCGGCGTGCCCAGTATCTGCGAGTCCATCAGCAAGGAGATCAACTACGTGTGGGCGGTGACGTCGGGCTTCCGCACGCTCGCCAACGTCGGCAACTTCTACTTTGCGTGTGCGGGTCAGACCTTTGGCTTCAACCCGGCGTACGACTTCTTCGCATCCGGAGGCATGCAGCTCGCAGTGTTTGCATTGCACAAGTTCATCCACAACGAAACGGCGCTACTGCCAGTGCTCGAGACCATCAGTATCTACAGCAAGTTGCATGGTGAGTTCGCCTCCACTGGTTTTTGTTGGTATGTTTTACGTTGAACACGCTGGCCTGATCATGGTGCTGTACGGATCAGTCGACGGCGCTGTGGACTTCCTGGCTGTGCCAGACGCAAAGGAGATCCTCATGAAGTGCGTGCGCTTCCATGACAACAAGCACAACGTCATCACAGCGACGTGTAACGCGTTGGGGAGCCTTGTGATGAACGGTACGGTTTTCTACGAGTGAAAGGGTAAAGGTACTGGTAGGTTGGGACTGTCCTCACGCGGCGTTTCGTAGATCTCGTGAAGGAATCGATCTCGTCGCCTGCCCTCACGACAGAGCTACTGGGGCTACTCAAGAGATATACTAACAGCCTGCCGATCTGCCGCGCGGCGCTCGTGCCACTGGGCTTCCTGGTCACTGATGGTTCGCCTCTCTCGTAGTGTCAGGTGCCTTGCATTTCATTGCTGACGGTGGTGGCTCTTGGATTCTAGCGACAATTGCAGAGACTTTCATCGACGGCAACGGCATTGCATTAGTCATGACAGCGCTCAAGACATTCGTTCGCGACACTGAGGTCGTGTGGCACGCAATCGGCACCCTCAACGCCATCAATGCCAAAGGTGTGCTTGTGTGAGCTGTCTCCCAAAGTACTCTCGAGTGATCCGGTTTTGTGTCACCTCTTCGTAGCTCTGGACATCCGGCTCATCTACGCGACCTACGGCTTCACGGGTATCCCACGAATCGTCGAGGCCCTGGCGTCCCACTTGGACACTGAGGAAATCGCTGTAGAGGGCTTCCAATTGCTTTCTCGCCTGGCCACGCTGCCAGACGCGTATCGCATCGTGAACCAGTGCAAGGTGCTGGACCTGGCGTACGTGGCACAATTTGCGTATTCGGGTCCACAGCATCGCCATACGCGCATCGAGATTAAGAAGACCCTCCACAACTTCCAAAAATGTACGATATACGACTCGCGCGAGCTCTCCACGAGGGAGCAGGCCAGTCGTCGTGACGTCTCACTCTACGCGTTGTTCGTATTGGCGTTGGTGTTCACGTCCGTCTTTTCTGCGTACAACACGTCGTCGAGTGCGATGGTCACGACTTTGCAGCGGTCGCTGGAGCAGTCGGCATGGTCGGCCAAGCTGAACCATCGTGAGAAGCACGTCCGCAGAACGCTGCATGACATCAATCGAGTCGAGGACGTGTGGAGATACCTCACGGGGCCGCTGCACGACACGCTGTTTGCGTCGAGCTGGTACAATGGCGACTCGTTCGCGACCGACGTCGACTCGCAACTCGGTGTCGTGGATCGATCCAATCTGCTGCTTGGAGGGCTACAGCTGCGGATGCTTCGGGTCCAGAACGAGACGTGTAACGAATCAGGCCGAGTATACTGCTACCATCCGTATCGCCCCGAGGTCGAAGCAAGACACCCCGTATCGAGAGCCGACGGTCAAGTTGAACGCTGGAGTGCATCCGATGGAAGCACCTCCGTCGCACGACGCTTTGAAGGTCACCTTGCAACGTATCCTGACACCGGGTATCGCGTGTTCATTCCTCGTCTTTCGCAGCGAAATGTTAATGAGTCGTGTGGTCCGCTGTGCATACTCCAGCGGCTGCGTGCTGGTCAGTGGATCGACAGCTCCAGTCGCGCGCTGTTTGCAGAGTTCACCGTGCTCAATGGCGCAGAAGACGTACATTGTGCTGTGACGATGCTGTTCGAGTTTGCTGCGACGGGTGGTGTGCTCACCACGACACGCATAACGCCAGTGCGGTTCAATCGCTACGGCGGACTGTTCATCTTCTCGGTCCAGTTCTACGCCGAGCTTGTGCTGCTCGCGGGTCTAGGCTGGCACATGAACAAGCAGCTCGACAAGATCCTACGGTATCGACTCTATTACTTTATCGTGCCCTTACATTTGCTCGACTTCCTCACGGTCGCGTTGTGGCTCACGGCCATCGGGATACGGCTTCGCTTCCACGCTGCGGCGTCCCACGCTCTGTTCGTGGCTCTAGCCGCCGACAACTCGTTCGTGAGCATTGAGTCCAATGCATACTTGCTTCGGCAGGAGCTGGACATCATTGCATGGTGTGCGTTCCTCATGTGGTGGCGACTACTGCGACTGGCGCGATGTCTCAAGCCGTTGGAGCGCACCTTAGAAAAGTCCGAGCGCGCTGAGGACCTGGTCGGGTCGTACATCGTGCTGCTCGTGATTTACGTGCTGGTGTTCGCGCAAACTGGCTTCTTTCTGTTCCCAGCTTCGTCCGGTGGATTTAGCTCCTTCGGCAAAAGCATGTACGTTATGCAGTTCCAGTCCCTTTGGGACCGGACGATCTTCTCACGGAGCTTTGTGGGTTTTGTGTGGTAGCGCATCGACATCCAAGGCGTTGATCCGTCAGTGGGACCAACCTCAGTCCAGCGGCTTGAAACAAGTCACTGTGTGGGGTGTGCTATTTCGTCTGTGCTCTGTATTCGTCACGCTGGTGAGTGCAGTTGATGATGACCATCTCCTCGTAAACTCGTTGTACTGACCTCTTCTGGGCACAGAATATCGTCGTGGCGATCCTCCGCGAACGCTTCCAGTTCCGAATGGTGGATGGACAGGCAGTCGCAGTGCCCGACGGGCTTTCAATTCTCGAACTCGCCAAACGCCAGTTGAAGGCAAGTGGCCTTCCCGCCGACGACGTCTCGCTCGGACAGGTACTGAACATTTGTCGATGGCCATACCACCTGGAGAGACGAGCGAGTGGATCATAATTGACCCGGATTTGTTCGCAGCGGCTGCGGCAGGCGGCGACTCGGGGCCTGGAGCGCCTGCAGCACGTGACGCGACAGGCATTTGCTATCTCAGACGACCCCATTGAGTTGACCGAGCTGAAGAAAGTCTGGGGACTGCGTAGCGATGAAGAGGACGGTGAAATGGACGCGGCCAGAAGCCCCGAGGATACATTCGCCATGCTTGAACGGTAACTCGGACGACTTGCAGTCGCAGTGAGACCACTCGCTGGCAAACAAGAGGCAGTACTGACATGAGTGTGGTGTGGCTACCCGATAGACTTCTTGGTGATGCAGAAGACGAAGATCGCATGCTCGACGAGCGTCTGAGTATATTGCGGTTAAGGCTGCAGGAAGCGTTTCAGTACCTTGAGGTCGTCGAGCGTTTACGGCGAGAGCGGCAAGAGGCTCGGCTTGCTCGAGCTAACCGGCTCCGAGGGATCCGCATTGCCTCGACAACGAACCGCCAGAGTACTAGCAGCATCATGAGCACAGCCGATGCCCAACCCAACATGTGATCAAAAAGGAGCACGAATAAGATGCATGTATTCCAGGATGGAAAAACTAATGGCCTGCCTTTCTACCGCGTCGAAAGGATCAGTTGTTTCTCCACTCGGTTCGTGAGAGATCTACAAGAGACGCTTGAAGCCGGCGATAGCGTTCTCGATGCCCTCCTTCTCCTTAGTCAGCGCCTCGAGCTTGGCCGTCTCCGTCTCACGCACAGCCTCTGGCACCTTGGTCGTGTAGTCTTCCTTGGCCATCTTGTTCTGAAGACTGTCGATCGAAGGTTGAATCTTCGTCAGCTTCTTCTCCAGCTTCGAGATCTCGTTGGCGAAGTCAACGAGGCCAGCAAGCAGGACGTAGATCTGGACCTTGTCGTTGACACTGTGCATGGCGCAGCCCTTTGGTGGCTCTTCAGCCAGCAAGCACTTGGTCTCACCAGCCTTCGCAAGCGTCACAAAGTCGTCGAGCTGAGCTTCGATGATCTCCTTGACCTCCGCATCGGCACACTTGATAAAAAACTGTGGGCGGACACTGTTGACGAGACCATACTCGGCACGGACCGAGCGACCAGCGTGGATGATGTCCTTGATCAGCTCCATACGGGACTCGACGTCGGCATTGCTCCAGCCATCCACTGGCAGAGGGTACTGAGCGATCGTGATACTCGAGGTAGAGCGCTTGCCTGGCAGGCGCTGCCACAGCTCCTCCGTCACGAAGGGCATCAGGGGGTGGAGCAGGCGCAGACCGAACTCCAGACAGATGTACAGCGTCTGCTGCGCTGTGAGCTTGGCCTTCTCGTCCGAGCCGCTCATGACTGGCTTCGTCAGCTCCAGGTACACGTCACAGAGGTCGTACAGCCAGAAGTTGTACAGCGCCGTGGTGAGATCACCAAACTCGTACGCGGCGAAGGCCTTGTTGCAGACCTCCATGGTTTGGTTGAGGCGGCTGAGAATGTAGCGGTCACGGAAACTCACAACGTCGTTCGAGAGCACGTTCTTAGCGACGACGCTGTCGTCCACGGTGAAGTCGCCCTCAAGGTTGGTCATGGCGAAGCGCACGGCGTTCCAGAGCTTGTTACAGAAGTTGCGGTACCCAACGAGTCGGTTCACATCCAAGTTGATGTCGCGACCCTGTTGAGTGTACGCGAGAAGGCCGAAACGAAGTGCGTCGGCGCCACACTCTGGGATGCCGTTCGGAAAGTCGAGCTGCTGACCCTTCTTGGCCTTCTCGATCTCCTTCGCTGGCAAGTTGCCGCTCTCAAGCTTCTTGAAGAGCTCCTCGAGCGAGCAGCCGGCAATGATCTCAAGAGGATCAACGACGTTACCCAGACTCTTCGACATCTTGCGGCCGTACTTGTCACGCACCATCGAGTGCAGGTAGACCGTGTGGAACGGCAGCTTACCCGTGAGCTTCTGGCCCAAGAAGACCATACGCGCGACCCAGAAGAAGATAATGTCGTAGCCCGTCTCGAGCAGATCCGTTGGATAGAAGTCCATCTCCGCCGTGTTTTCAGGCCAGCCAAAGACGGCGAACGGGAACATGCCGGCACTGACCCACGTGTCCAGCACATCTTCGTCCTGCTCGAGAATGATCTCTGACTCACTCACACCGAGCTTCGCAGAGGCCTTCTTACGGGCGTCTTCCTCCGAGACACCGGCAAACCAGCGGCCCGTCGAATCGTCCGAGTTCGAGTCAACCCACTGTTCACCCTTGATACGCGCGAAGTAGGCTGGGATGCGGTGGCCCCACCACAGCTGACGCGAAATGCACCAGTCGCGAATGTTCTCGAGCCAACGGAACCACGTCTTCTCGTGAGTCTCTGGGAGGATCGTCAAGTCCTTCTTCGTCACCGCGTCCATGGCGTCCTTCGCCATCTGCGAGCAGTCGACGAACCACTGCGGCTTGACGAGCGGCTCGATGACATCACCCGAGCGCGAACAGATACCAAGACGCATCTTGTTGTCCTCCTTGCCCTTGTACAGGCCCTTCTCCGCCAGAGCCTTCTCGACGGCGATACGGGCATCGTAGCGCATCATACCAGCGAACTCGCCGCCGTTCTCGTTGATGGCACCATCGTCCGTGAGCACATTGATGAACTCCAGTCCGTGGCGCTTGCCACACTCGTAATCGTTCGGGTCGTGCGCAGGCGTGATCTTGACAGCACCCGTACCGAAGGTCATGTCGACCAACGTGGCGTCGAGGATGATTGGGATGCGGCGGCCGTTAAACGGGTGAATCACGAACTTGCCGTGGAGGTGCTTGTAGCGTGGGTCCTCCGGGTGGATGGCCACACCCGTGTCGCCGAGCATAGTCTCGAGACGCGTGGTCGCGACAACGAGCTGCTCGTCCGAGCCTTCAACAACGTACCCAAACGACGTGAGCACACCGAACTCGTACTTGCGGTCCGGGTTGTGGCCTGGCACGTTCATCTTCGTGCGCTTCTCGATGTCGATGTAGTCGACTTCGATCTCCGACAGCGCTGTCTTCAGCTTGCAACTCCAGTTGATCATCTTGGTGGCGCGGTAGATGAGGCCTTCCTCCCACAGCTTACAGAACGCGTGGCGCACAGCACGCGAGCAGTTGTCATCCATGGAGAAGTACACGCGCGACCAGTCCACCGAGCAGCCAACGCTACGGAACTGGTGGTGGATGCGGCTCTCGTACTGGTTCTTCCAGTCCCACACACGGTCAAGGAACTGGTCGCGGCCCAGATCGTGGCGCGACTTGTTCTCCTCCTTAAGGAGACGCTTCTCCACGACCGACTGCGTGGCAATGCCGGCGTGGTCCGTGCCGGGCACCCACAGCGTCGCGTGGCCCAACATACGGTGCCAGCGCGTGAGCGCGTCCTGGATCGCGACGGTCAGCGCGTGTCCCAGGTGCAGCGATCCCGTGACGTTCGGCGGTGGGATGACCATAACGAATCGTTCGTCCTTCTTCGCGTTCTTGATCTTCTCGTCCGAGCACGTGAAGTAGCCCGACGCCTCCCACCAGTCCTGCCACGCCGACTCGACGGCCACCGGATTATAGGCGCCGGCCATGGGCTCCTTCATGTTCTTCTTCTCGCCCTTGGGCGTGGTGTTGACAAACGCTGGCACAGGCTCGGCGGTCGTCTTGGGCTCCTTCTTCTTGGTCTCCTTGTCCTTCTTCGGTGCCCAGCGGTTCGGGTCCTTCTCCTTCTTCGGCTCACCCGGGTTCTTCTGCGCGCGCATCGCCTTCTTCAGCGCGTTCTTGCTGAGCTTTGGTTCCTCACCAGTCGCAGCATCAACCGCAGGCGCAGTGGTCGCCACAGGCGCCACCGTCGCTGCGATCTCCTCCTTCTTCTGCTGCGCGTGGTCCGCCATCTTCACGTCTTCGCTATCTTTCGAATGGCGAGTCTGTGGTAGCCAGGAGACAGACACCAATGAGAATTACTGTTCACGCGGAATATAAAAGACCGCAGTCGGGTACAGGAAGAAAAATCCGTAAATTACTTGTGGGGAGAAAACGCGTAAGTTACTTGTGGTTAGAAAACGCCCATCCACACGAATTTTACTGTGGATCTTGGCCAACTTCCAGCTTGATCTCTAGAAAATTCTGATGGAGTATTGAATTCTCAACAAACCAAGAGCAAACATGGCGATAAGCGAGCTGAGCCTATTCTTGATGGTGGATGTGACCGCGTTGATTAAGCGAAAGACTGTGGTCGAGATGCCGCCCCAGTTTACGTTGATTGAGTGCAAAGTCCCTCCTGCTCGGTGGAAACTGCAAGAAACATACGGGACAGTCGCCCACCACCAAGAGACCATGGCGCCGCGTCCGAGTCGCCGTCGCGTGAACTAGATGGCCACGTGCTTGCTGCGAGGTGCGGAAGATATGGCCCAAATCAAGGCAGACTTGGTGGACTCCTCCAGTGGTTGCGGACTAAATGAATACCGTGTTTGGCCTGATACAGCCCAACAAGGAAAGGCTCAAGGAATCCCGGGTCACCATCGGCCTTCGTTCGTGCGCCTTCGCGCTCGTGTCGAAGTGGGCAACGACCATGGGGAGAACACACTACGGCGACCAGACGCAATGAAGTGCTCCACGTGGACTATGTGTTCGTGGGCCCGTCTTACAGAGACCACAAGTACCTGTTGGTCCTGAAGGTTGAACTCGCCCACTTTGTGAGCTCGTCGCCTGTGCATCACCGACGAGTGAAACTGCTGTCACAGCTGTCCTGGACTGGTAGCCCCAGAACAATGGCTGTCAGGCCAAGAAAGCCATGTCTAGAGCACGATTGTGGCTGAGTTGAGCGAGCGTCTCCGTGGCTTTCAGGCCTTCACACCAGTCTATTTACCTCGGCTCAACGGCACGGTTGAACGCCTCAATCGTGATATCCTGCAAGTGATCCGTGCGCTCCTGCTGGAGGCGCAGCTGAACATCACAAGCTAGTACTACGTCCTGCCAGTAGTCCAAGCCCATCTTAACCACATACCCATCACCATTCTCACTGACAAGGCCCCAGTAGAGCTCCTCACCGGTCTGCCACCGCCAACCGTCTTCAGCACCATCCTCTGTCGACGTGGAGCACGGGGACAGCTCAGGCTGACCGAGATGTCGGCGGGGCGGTGGACACGGCGCTCGTCCAGCTTCGAGGCGGCCTTGCACCCCTCCACCAGCAAGTCGTCGACCGCAAGGAGCGCCGCCGCCTGCAGCAGATGGCCGCAATGCGGAACGGCTCCGAGTGCAACTTCCACGTCGGTGGTTTCGTTCTCTGGTCACGTGTTGACAGTCCTCCCTGGCAACAAGCTGATGGTCCGCTGGGCTGAACCCTACCGCATCGTTGAGGCCCTCGAGTTTGCGTTCATGATCGAGCATTTGCTCTCCCAAGAGTGTTATGAAGTGCATGCGACTCTTCTGAAGTTCTACGCCGACGCCAGCCTCAACGTGACCGAGGAGATCCGTCAGCACGTGGCTGAACAGGGTATTTCTCTCACTGCCCCGAGATCCGCGCCCATCGCCGCAACAATCACACGGCCTGGAAACCACCGAAGACTCGTGGGAGCCTCTGTGTGACCTGACATCTACGCCGACGTTCCAGTCATCGTCCGTGACTACACTGCTGCCCACGACATGCCAGCTCTCGAAGCCGCAATTGCCAACTTGTAATCAAGGGTGTAAAATAATTCAACATGGCTACATTTCGCTGATCGTGATTCCAGTGGTTAACTTGGGGGGGGTACTGTGAAGTGGAAGGTCCTCCTCGATCATCAAGTTGCCCACTTGAAGTCACGCATCGTACATCCAGCATCAACAGCATTCGGGTCCCATCGACTCATCAACAGCATCAACAGCATCAACAGCATTCGAGTGCATGCGACTCAACAAACAGCATCAACATCGCCAGCGTGCGACCCACCAAACAGCATCTCCGGAT
>JAADWY010000048.1:0-88787 GCA_023336355.1 Pythium dissotocum | reverse complement strand
TGTCGGACATCGATCGGAAGAGGCTGGCCGCCTTGAAAGGCCTGTTACACAGTACCCTGCATTGGCAATGGCAGTCTTTGAGCACCCTGAAGTGGTTCACAATTATGTAACGATGATGTGTCACAACGCCGGACACACCGCACCCTCTTCTGTCAGTTCTGTCCTATTTTGGCGAAACTTTTCTAGGATCACCCTGCTTTGTCAACAGTCCCCGCCGAGAGGAAGAACGATCAGGACTCGAGTCTATCCAGAAGAATAATCCGGACAGCTCACTCGGGAACTTCGCGATCACTGCCACACTGAGGATGCTCCTTCAACCACATGGACCAAGAGACAGGCCATTCGAGAGCGACAACTTCAACTTCGTGGCGATGATAATTTGGCTACTTGGGTCTAACCGAGTCTAGTAAGTTTGGCGATCAGCCCCCTTCGATGGCGGCGGGAGCTCCTCACTGAGTGAGTCACTCAGTGAGCCGATCCCACTCGGCTGGCAAATGATCAGGCGTCATCATCCACGTGAAAGTGAAGGGTCCCATTAGAACTGCGTGTCCGAGGTCAAGCCAGTCAGCGTGCAGGCTTCCAGGGCTTCCAGGCTTCATAGGGACTAGGACTGGGACTGTACCGCTTCCTTGTCAGCCAGCGTTCGCCAGCAAGGTTCCTCCTGTTCATTGTGCAATTTGCCTTCCACCTCCTCGGTCCTTCCCAGCCTCCTCTTCCCCACCGTGTTCCCACCACCGCCAACATGAAGGTCCTTGCGCTTCTCATCGCTAGCGCCGTCGCGCTTGTCTCGGCTGCTGATATTCCAGCTTGTGACACGACGACTCTTGTCGGTGCCGCCACTGGCAGCTCCGCCACGGCCTGCACGGCTGCAACTGGTTACTCGGCGACCTCGCTGTCGATTCCAACGGGTGATACGCTCGCCCAGGTCTGCTCGAACTCGGACTGCAAGGCGCTGCTTGCTGCTATCAGTGCGGTCGTCCCGACCGATTGCACGTTCGGCGGTGTCGCGATCAAGTCGACGATCATCGACAAGTTCCCTGCGGCGTGTGCCTCCGTGACGACGACTGCTCCGGCCACGACAACCACGGCGCCGACCGTGACTACCGCCGCTCCGTCGACTACGACTGCCGCGCCGACCACAACCACGGCGACGCCATCGACTACTACTGCGGCCCCAACGACCACCACCGCGGCTCCAACCACGACTGCCCCACCAACGGAATCTACAGGCTCTACGGAGGCTGGCGACGAGACGACGTCGGCTTCCCAGGAAACGGAGACCTCGTCGGGATCGACGGAGATCGATGAAATTGCCTCGACGACTCCGTCCACCACCACCGCCACGACGCCAACTCCTACGACCACCACCAGCGGTGCGGCGACTGTGGCAACTGCCGCTGGCGCCCTTCTGGCTGCCACTATCGCCGCACTGGTCTAGAAAGTCAGCTTCCGCAACGAGCTTCCGCACAGGAACGTGAAGCTCACTATGTACGCACAGTACGTGCCCAGTTCTGGAGTGGTGTATCGTGCCTGCTGGTTGCAGCGGCAACGAATGTATTGGATTTTCTTTTCGTTACCCGCCCAATTAACTATTGTTTGAACTTCAAGCACCGGACCGAACGACAGCGGCTCTACTTACCACTCAACCACGTGACTTGCTCTTGCTCCATACTGTGTCCCGGACGATCCATTTGCAGCCGCCTGCACACATTGCGTTCGCGGTCATCTTGCACCCAGATCTGTACATTTGCGAGCGCCTGTTCCTTGACATACACAAGAAGAAGTCGGGTGACATGGAGGCATTCAACTACACTACTTCGAATTATGCGCTGCTGTGGATGCCCGGAGATCAATACATGTACCGGTACCCGCAACTTGAAGAGCTCTATCCAGCATAGCTGGCCCGGTGATCGACTAGATCATCTTCTAGGGGCCATCTCCTCGACCTCCAGCGCTTCGTCGGCACGTCGTGCATCACGATCTGCTGCATCATCCTGCCCATCGCGTTCAACTGTACATACTGTACTTCAAGAAGGTGTGGTCGCCGATCCCGATCTACGAGAAGGCCGCCGGTATCGGTACGCTGGTCCTGGTCCTGGTCTAGCCATTCAGTATTATTTTCTACCGTATCAAATTATGCTTTCAAAATAATATTCGACCGATTGTCCATGCTTCAGAATCCTTCGTCTTTTTCTTGGGAATTTTTGGATACATTAACTTAGTTCCTAATTTGTTGTCGTCTTTTTCTTGGGGCAGATGTATGTGAGTAATGTTGGAGGCGACAGTGTGTAGAGTCAGAGCAGTTTTCTGGCGTTTTAGTTTTTTTTGCTTCCAGAAAACTTGTTCCTGCCGGTGTTTTCTCTTCCGCCGCATCCATCGAGTTTGTTCTATGGATGGATACCGTGAACTCCCGTGAATACGGCGTATGCATCCATGCTTCCACGCACAATCTGCTCTGTGGTTGATGCGTTCCAATACTCAGCCAAGACGTCGTCTCTCCTAAAAGAACAGAACATTCGCATTCAATTCGCCACCCAGGTCAGCTCTCCTCTGGTGGATAATGTGTTCCGCCATTTCTTCTGCTCTCCGCAACCAGACGGCATGGATTCCCTCCTTCTGTTCCCCCTCTGTCAAACCTCTCTCCAACTGAAGAACAATCCGAAGACAAGCGGTCTGACTGTCTGGGTCCAAACTTGTTCCAGCTTGTTTGGTCAGTCCAGTCCAGTGACCTCCATCAACCACAAGCTCCCTCTGCTGTACTTTCCCGAGGAGGAGTCGACTGGCCGGCCTAACGGACGCCCAGCCAAGATGCCATTCATTGTCATTCTCCAATTTGCCTTCGACCAAGCAACTCCCCTCCTCCTCCTCCCCCTCCACCTCCTCCACCATGAACTTCTTCCTCGTGATCGCCGCCGCCATGGTCGCCACCGCCTCGGCCCAGGCCACTCTCCCAACCTGTGACACCACCAAGTTGCTGCCGCTTCTCCAGGACCCAAACCTTGCCAAGTGCACGGCCGACTCGGGCCTCACGCTGCCACCTACGGGTCCGATTGACAAGGCCACGCTCACCAAGGCCTGCACGTCCACGGGCTGCCAGGGTCTGCTCAAGACGGTGCTCGACATGAAGCTCGGCGACTGCCAGATCGCCACGTTCAAGATCGAGTCGGACCTGATCAAGCCACTGCAGGCTGCCTGCGGCAACAGCTCTCCTAAGGAGAGCGGCTCGGCTGCCGGCAGCGCTGCGGCTGAGGTCACCATGACCACGGCGCCAACCACCGCGCCTGCTGCTGAGACCTCGAGCAGCATGGCCGGCAGCTCGGCTGGTGCCTCGAGCGCCACCAGCACGGCCCCTGCCGCTGGTGTGCCAACGCCAACGCCATCCAAGGCCAGCGCCGCCTCGGCTGTGACCGTCGCCGCTGGTGCCGCTGCCGCTGCCGTCGCCGCCTCGCTCTGGTAAATCGAATACCAGTCGCGAGAGTTTTGGACGTAGATTACACTTTAACACGACACAATGAGATCGTCTTTGTATCTTTCAAACCGAGTCCTGTGCCTTGTGTATACCGCGTTGATAAAGGCTGATGATGGTGATATGAATTCTACATGTCCAGCGTCCGGATGGGCGGCGATCTGTAGCTTCTTCGTCGATGGCGAGACGCTGCGGCTATCAGTCAGTAGTGTTCATGCGCGAGAGGCAAGCGTCAGTCCAAACGTCAACGATTCGTCGACAGTGCGCCTTTCTCGCAAAATGTAACGTCACTCTTTCTTTCCAGCGGTCACCGTCACTCTTCTGAGGGAATGCCTCTCACATGCACAGCTGCCTTTCTCACCGTGTGGCTTTCTCCATAATTGGCTCTCTTCCTCGCGCCACTTCAACGTGCCTCAGCGCTGCGCATGGCAGCGTCCTCCGTCCTCTGCCACTGTCCACAAGTACGAGTGCAACCATCAATTCCTTTTGACCGCTGGTGATTGAGCCCCTCACTGGCCTCTTGAAAGGCTGGTGTGGTTAGCTCCTTCCATCTCGTCATTCCTCGAGTTGCCTTCCAGCCAACAAGCGCCTTCCCATCTCACTCCACTTCCTCCACCTCCACGATGAAGTTCTTCACTGTCGCCGCGGCTGCCTCGCTCGCCATCGCCTCGGTTTTCGCCGCCGACACCACCACGGCCCCCAGCACCACCACGACGGCCCCTTCCGCCACCACGACCACCTCGACGGACTCGGTGGCCTGTGACCTGACCAAGCTCACGCCGCTGCTCGCGGACTCAGATTTGGTGACGTGCTCGACGTCATCCAGTTTGGTGTTCCCACCGACTAGTGCCCCAAGCGCCGACGTTCTCGCGAAGGTCTGCGCCGTACCAGAGTGCGCGAGTCTGCTCAAGAAGGTGGCGGCGCTCAATCTCGGTGACTGCATGCTGGGCGCCCTCAAAATCAACTCGCAGCTCATCCTGCCGGTGACCGAGGCTTGTGCCAAGGCCACCACGTCGACCAACTCGACCAACACGACCACCACCACCACTGTGACAGCGGGTGGAGACATCGCGACGTCGGGATCGGGCAGCGCCGAATCCAGCGAAGAGAGTAACAACTCGTCGGTGTCGGCCACGACTGTGCCATCGCCATCGCCGACGACGGGCTCAGCCTCGACGCTGTCGATGGCTGCCGCGGGATCGGTCGTCGTGGTTGTGATGGTCGCGCTCTTGTAAGCGAAGAGTGGAAGGATGCGAGTGGCAAGCGCTAACAGCTTGAAGCAGCTCGATGTAGTACCATAGAATGCATGAAAGTAGAGTAGAAAGATCGATAAAATCGTAACAAAATGGTTTTTACCTTCACGATGTAGCT
The DNA here is from genome assembly GCA_023336355.1 of Pythium dissotocum. NCBI lineage: Eukaryota > Oomycota > Peronosporomycetes > Pythiales > Pythiaceae > Pythium > Pythium dissotocum. Next base: position 83,950 of record JAADWY010000048.1, on the reverse strand, counting down.
CATCATGTTTTATTTCCGTTTAAATAGCGGATGTATTCCACAGCGGCCGCTACATTGAAGTCCACTACGACGCATAGATCCCATGTAGCCAAGCGATCGATAAAAAGGAAACCAGTTATGATTACCATCCACGCCGAAGCGTACCGCTAATACCCACCCTGGAGTGCTGAGTGTATTCGAACAAGGGGAGAATCGTAACTACGGCAGCAGCGGCTTCTTCTCGTCGCCCGCGTAGAGGCGGTTGTTGGCCTCGTACCACACGTAGTGCTGCAGCACGAACACGATATCCACCACGATGCTCACAAAGCCCAGCGAGAACTTGACAGGGTCTCCGGTAATCGCTGTCCAGTCATGGGTGGCCCACGAATCCAGCATTTGCTGGCCAATCGACAGCATACCACCCGTGATATCCAGCAGCACGTTCCAGATCGTCCAGCCAACAGTCGACTTGCGCTTGTAGTTGAGGTAGATCTGTGGCAGACATTTGACCAGCGTCGTCATGAGCTTGACGTAGCTGAGAAAGTACAGCACGTTCAGTGTGTTGATAAACGACGACTCGTCGTTGCCCGTGGCCACGACGGCAATCGCGAACAGCAAGCCGATGATCACAGCACCAAACGACCACACGAGCGTCGCCTTGCTCACGCGCTGGCCTCCTCGCTTGTAGATCGTGCACTGGAACAGCGAGACGCCGACCAGCAGCACAGCGTGGAGAGCAAAGAAGACGTCGTTTGGTTCGACGGCGTTGCGGTTGCCGTTGTAGCGGCGCATGTATTGCTGCTGCACGCTCTCGCTGTAGTAGAACGCGCAGTTGAAGATGGCGTAGCACGTGAAGCCCAGGAGGTTCAGTGTCAAGTAGTCGAGCGACAGGCCTTCGACGCTCTTGCGCTCGTAGTTGAGGAATACCTGCGGGTAGAAGCTCACGCTCCAGCAGCAGAAGTACACCCAGCCGATGACGCTCGAGAGGCGGTTCCACGGCTGCGGGATGTGCGCATTGGCGTTGAGCGTGAGGCCGAGAATGAGGCCGACGACCAAGATGAGTGCCGACACGAGCACGACGCGCGAGCGCAGCGTCATCGCGTGGAACGAGCGCGCCATGAATGCTGCTGCTGCTTCAGTAGCTTAGGAGCTGGTGTGAGCGGCGGCGCTGTTGACGAATGGCTGCAATGGACGCGTCTCCCCCTGCTGCGGGTTTCGTCGGTGATCCTTTGGATCTCTTCGTTTTCTCAAGGTCCTGCGCAGCGTCACAGATTAGACACTGTCACTCTCTCGAGGTTTTGACAAGTTAGCCTTGGGTTTTGTATAGTGCGAGCGGTTAGACACAGGTCACTCCTGTATCCAATCAGAGAGAGAGTTATCTTTGCATCACGCTAGACTGGCCAATGAGAGGCGAAGATCGGATAGTTCAACCCTGCGAACCGTCACCCCGTTTCAATGGCATCTAGGATGTCACTAAATGATCACGTCAACATGGAGCTCTTGGATTCCCCACATGGCTACATTTTTCTGCAAATCGTTTCCTCAGGAACGCAGTGCAAGCACCAGCACGTTATGCTTGACAGATCGGAAGACGTCCAAGTGCTGCTTGAGCAATGTGTCCACAATCTCTCGGCGGCTCCACTCACGAAGTGAGCTCTTCGCTGTGAGGTGCAGCAAGTCCGCGTGGGCGACGCGCAATTGCGCGGTCTGGAACGTCACTGGATGTACGATGCGCACGTTGCAGTCAAAGGCATTGGCCGCCGCGTCGATCTCGTCCAGCGTCACGATGGCCGTCGCAAATGTGCTGTTAATTCGACAGCATACACGGAAGCGTAGGCCAGTTGTGTCACGCATCTGTAGTTGCTTGGCTCGCGCCTGGCGGTCGGCCTCCCGCCGCTTGCGGTACTTTTGCTGGATGAGCATCGCCGCGAGGTCCTGCAGCTGCGTCGATCGTCGCATCTCTTCTCGTTTCCGTCGCATCTTCTTCTTTGCGACCAGCCCTCGCGTTCGTGCTTGGATTCTCTTGGCTGCTGACTCTTGCTTTTCTTTTTTCAGGCGGCGCATGCGTTCATCGTACTCGGCCATCCGCCTTCGAGCGAGCACCACCGCTTGCTGAATGCACTGGTCCTTGATGGCTATCAGATCCTTCCGCTCTTGCTCTAGCATCTCGGTGAGGTGTTGTTTGATCGATACCTCCTGAGGGTGACGACGGATGGATCCCTTTGGCTTCACTCCTGGAAACACCAGCTCGAAGCCCCGAGAAGTATACTCAAAGTACAGCTTCTCACAGACTTGAGCGTACAGCGTCTTGCGTGTTGTTCGAACGACGAGTCGTTCGCGGTAGCTGTCAGGTCCTCTCAACACTCTCGCAATGTGCTTTTCTGACAGCGTGAGTATGGTGCGTTGACCAGTGCGCGCGTTGAGGAAGGATATCCTGAGCGAGTAGTCATGCGGGATGAGCTGGACACTGAGAAAGCCGTAGAAGATCGCAAACGACCGAAACGTGAACATACACGCTTGGCGGTACTGAATGGGGAAGCATACTATGATCTCGTCTCCTGGCTAGAAGCAAGACATGAGTCGGAAACATAAGATAAACTTGCTTGGAGAGCTCACCTTCCACTTGAGACACCGCACGACGTGGTCGAAACACCGACTCCAGTGAACCTCAACGGCTCTGTAGCGACGCACCTATAGACGCAAGGGATGTGAATTAGTGTTCAAGACGATATTGGGTGAGTGGCTGCTGGATCTTACCACGGAGACTCTGTACCACGTGACTAGCGGCGGCAAGATGAACTCAAGCCACTCGAGGGGCACAGTGAGACTGACAGACAGCGACGTCAGCGGGCGGTAGATGTTAACGACTAGCTGGTGTAGTTCGTCACTTTCTGAGAGTCGTAGCACTGCGACGCGACCATCGACGCGACACACACGAACAAGGAGCATTTCTGGCCACCGTGACCGCACAAAGAGCGCTAGTGTTGGCAGTTTAAGCTGAGGCGACGGCTCGACTTGGCAAACTTCTTCGATATCGTCCTCTGCTCGAATGTGTTTCAGCTGTCTCGTTTTAAGAGCGATAACGACGTTTGACGCTTCCACTGGCTCGACTAAAGGCGAGCTCGTCGTGATTTCGTGGGCATACGTCTTCGTTGGTGAGACCCTGGCTTTGAAAAACATCTTCTTGCCGTCTGGGCCTCGAATCGTCAGATCGGCATCAAGAATCATTGGGTTTGTAACCAAATTGCTTGGTGGTGGTCTTGGCTCTTGAGTGGGGTTTTCTAGGCTGACCAGAGTGTTGATTGATGATATGAGCCGTTGCTGCGTTGTTCGATGGAGCTCCTTCAGCTTCGTGAGCATTGCGAAGCACTTAACCTGAAGATTGCGATCCCTAAAATCAAAGATCCAGTTTAGAATGAGCCATCAGAAAATTAAGCCACCAAACGAACAGTGTCGTACAGTGAAAACGCTGGCTCGAGAGCCTGCAAGTCGGAGTCGAGTGCGTGAACGACGTGGTCGATTGACTGGAATTGAGCTCCGTCCAAGGCCTAGAAAGACATTAACAACTTCAGGCATCCATAGACTATCACTGCAATATATCATACGCCTCATACCTCTAGCTCAGGGCGATCCAATCGACGCTTGAGCTCCTGCGTTCACCCAAACAGTCAGCAAATAGTCTACCCGCACTTTGAAACCACGCAGTGAATACCAGTAAACTCTCGACGAGGCGCCGCGTCGACACCATCCACATCTTGAGCTTCAGATCCAGATCACGTCGGTGGTTCTCTTCGAGCTGCACCAGCTTTGATTGATTTCCTGTATTGCTGGTCGTGTCAAAAGCTGCAGTCGTCAGTGGGTCGATACTGTGAAGTTTGGTGTTTCGAGTAGGCTTTTGCGCTGCAGCGAGCGGTCGTTTCTTGGCTGCTGGAGGCGGCGGAGGCTTGATGGATGGGGATACTACCGGTAGTATTGCTGGCCTTGCTGGTGCCACGACAGTAGATGGTCTACTGCGGTACAAGCAATATACCATCAGTACAACGAGGGTCGATTGTTTTCGTCGTTTTGGACAAACCAGAGCTTGTCGAGCGATGGGAGCTTCGTGCGCATCGCACCGAAGGCGTTCTGCTTCAGCTAGTTGTTCATATGAAGGTCGTCTGTGCGTCACAATCAAGCTACCGCGGCCAGAATTGTCGATTGAGAAGCAGTCAACGGCATACCTTGTCACCACACTTGGCGCAGAACTTCGCGTCCACAGCACACCGATATCTGCAACTTTCACATACCAGATGAAACGCGCTGCTCTGAACCTGATTGAATGGACTGGAGGAACCCATAGACGGCGTGGATGCAGCAGGAGCGTCAGGAAGAAGCCGCGCGGCGTCGCGCTTCTTCCGCATCTTCATCACCATCGTCTCGACAGCATTCACGCGAATTGAGCTTGAGTTTGAAGGTCGCGACCATCACTCGCGACAGTTTCGCCATTCGGGAATAGTGACATAATCTAAATAGAAGCCCCTGTTTCGCCCAGATATTGTACTCTGAGACTCAGTCTGAGTCACAATTTTTATTGTCAGATCGAAGCAAAATCCAAAATGAAGTCAAGGTCCGTGTGAATGCGCTCTCCATGATCGCCCCGTACTGACTGCACGCCGACTGTATGTGACCTTCTAGTGCTATCGCCGGATCGCTGGCGGCTTGCGCTGGGATGCTGGGGAAGCTGGGCGCAGACGGCGACTCCGGAGTCCTCCACGCCGTCGCGACGCTCTGCGCTTCGTCACCTTTCATGACTTCCATTGGCATCCCATGCTACTACGCGCAGTCGCTGCTGCGTGTGGCGTTCATCGGACTCATGCTGGCCACGAACGGGCTCATGCTCAGCTTTTTCGTCAAAGGGCTACACGAGACGGACTCGCTCACAGCCACGGTCACCTCCGCGGCGGTCAACTTCATGCTCTCGGTACGTCCCCCTTGCGTATCATATTCGTTTCGTATGGCGCCTTTCTCACTCATTTCCCCCCAACAGGCAGCAGGTGGATGGCTTCTCTTTCAAGAGGGATTGCCGTCGCAGTGGTTTGTCGGTGCGACGATCATCCTCATGGGTGTGGCTCTGCTTCTCTACGGGGACTCCGCCCCCACAGGTGACGACAACGCCGTCCCGCCAGCTTCTCGTTCAAAAGCCAAACAAAACTGAGCAACGGATACACAAAATGCATGCTTGTATATGGATTCCACCTGAAACGACCCACTAATCCTTGGCCTCGCTGTTCGCCGCGCCGCGCAGATCCAGTGCAGCAGGCCAGTGGGCCAGCGCCGTGAGCTCCAGCCACGGGTACGCGTGCTCGCCACTCCCTCCCAGCCATTCGTTGAACTCTTCGAGCGACACGGTGGGTGTGAGATCCAACGGCGGTCTCTTCGTGCGCTTGGATGGACTCCCGCCCTCGTCGTCGTCTGCTGCTCCACCCTGGAACGCACGCAGCACGGCCTCGGCACCTCGCTCAGCAGACTCTCGCACGACGTCGGCTGCCATGCCGCAGGTCATGCCGTAGAACGCCATCAGCACACACTTGAGGCACTCGTGGATCATCTCCAGCGTCGTCTCCGTCGCGTGAGCAGACGCCGTCTCGTCAAACAACTGCACAGCGGCCTTGATCTTGTCCAGCAACGAGCCGTCGCAGAAGGCAAACAGCCCACAAATGGCTCCACGGGCGTCGATCGGACCGGATGCGAACACGTCTTCCTCCTCGATGTTCTTGCTGTCGACACCCGTAGACGGATACCCACTCCGGGGTACTCGCTCCTCGCTGAACACTCGAAGCACAGCGCCAAGTAATTCAGCACAGTTTTCACTCAGGCTCTGTCCCGACATGAACGCGTTCTGCACAGCTTCCGCAAATGTGAAGCTCACGATCTCGACTTGCGACGCTGTCGTGAGGCCTAGTGCCGCCTGAAGCGACTCGGAGACCTGCCGAGCAGAACGGTCACACAGCTGAGTCTCCTGCATGAAATCCTTCATGAGCCGCACGTCGTCCATGAAGAAGTGCAACTCCGCAGCCTGGTCGTCAATAGCAAAGACCATGAACGGTCCGTCCGAAGACAGAACTTCTGCGTTCATGGCCTCGTGGTGGGCAGGAACTGACGCCTTCTCTTCGAGTTGATCGCCATACTGCCCAAACGCGATCTCGCTCTGTCGAACCTGCTTCTTCTGGGTCGTCTTGGGTCTCGTGCGGGTGTTCATTGGCTCCACGAGACGAGTGCTGGCGATGTGTCGCTGAGAGCGATTGCTGGTGTATCTGCCAGCCGCCGTCCGACTCAGCGCAGCCGCCGCAAGGCAATCTTCCAGTTCAGCTTCCCACTTGTGGACGTCCAGCAGTTCGATCCACGAGATGAGCGTGTGGCCCGCAGTATTGTACCAATCGCCGAACTGTTCAAAAGTGACCTTGCCAGGTCCTTGTGAACGAGAACCGAAGCCCGCGTAGCCACTGTTACTCCCATTTCCGGCGACCTCATTCATCAGGTCGTTGACAGCTTCTTCGATGAACTCGTCCGCCTCGCCATGCATCCGCTCGAGCCCTAGGCGATACGTGGAGTCACTGAGTGCCATCAGTGCCAGCAGGAACGATCGCAAGTACACGTACACCACCGACACAGGCAGCGCGTCTGGTTCGTGGTAGAATCCTGTTCGTCGTAAGCCTGATGCGGTAGACATGGCGCCGCGAGCACTCGTCAACCAGCCGAACGCACCTCCAGTCGTCGACATGCTGTTGATTGCACCACCGCCCAGGCCTCCAGCTCCGCCGACGCTCGAGTTCGCGAAGAGATTGAGTGTGCGCGTGCGTTGGAGACGCATTTTCAGGATGAAATCGAAAGCCAGCGACAGCTTCTGGCTTTTCGATCCCTTCCCTAAGATGCTCAGCCCGCAGGCAAGCTCCAACGCATTCGCGCGTCCACACTTCGTGCGGTCAAAGACATTGAAGATTCGCGACAGAAGCTTCGACGACGTTTGCTGAGCCTTTTCGGACATTTCGTCTTTCGGCACCAGCGTTCGAATGCACTCGTAGAAGTTGCTACGCGATAGCACCAGGTACGATCCTTGGTCTTCGTCAAAGTTGGGTGCTGTATAACTCGGCTCGCCGGCTTGGGTTCGGTGTCGCTGGGCGCGCGACCTCTGTGCCACTTCCTGCGCAGACGGCATAGCGTACGCCAGCAGCTCATCATACAACTGGCTCACGTTCAGCTCGTTCAGCTTGGTGGATCGCAGCATGAATAGGTACGTCGAAATGTCGGATTCGCTGAACTCGAGCAGGCTTTCGTTTTCGTTTGCCTCGAATCCGTACAGCGGTCTCTCAGCTTTGCTGGCTTCGAAAGCTTCTTTTGCAGGCCACTTGGTCAAGTCGAGCAGCTCAATCCATGGGCAGTGCAGATATCCATCGGCCGCGTACCATGTAGCGAATTCCTGGAGTGATATCGAGTCGGCATGCCGACACTGCGCCGTACAGAACATTTCCGACACGAGAGCTCCTGCTACACGTTCCGCAACCGAGTTCGTGCTCCACGTGTTGATGTTTGTATCCCGCGTGTGAGTTTTGGAAGCGTTGAAACTCGAAAATGCGAAGAGCACCACGAGCACCGACTTGAACATCATCGAAATATGCCACCGTGACACGCGTCCATCCCCGTGAACATCGAACAAGCGGAAGAGTGCTGCAAGCTTGGTGCTCTTCGAGCCACCACAGAAGATAGCCATTCCTGCCAGCAAGTGCAGCTTTTCCACGGAGCTTGTGCGTCGCACGTTGTTCCGGTCCTCGGCATTCTCCGCGTCGCCGTCCAAGTCGCCGTCATCATCGTTGGCGCTTTCGACTTCGAAGAGAGCAAATACCCGAAGCAAGTGGAACGACAGGAACTCTTGGTCCTCATTCGAGAGCGAGTCACGAGGGACGTGTTCTCGCATCACTCGGAGGAACCCGGCCTTGGTGAGCGATCGTCCTTGTCCTCCCGAATCGAATACGCTGAGAAGATCTTCACACGTGAGAGGTCGAAAGCCCATGCGTTCGGCGATCATGTACACGGTTGCGATATCTTTCAGGCGGATCTTCAACACGGTGTTGTCGAAATTCGTGAGCTTGAACTGGAGCCCAACCGAGTTCAAGTTTCGTGAGGACGAGTTCGTCGATGTCGGGGAGTTGATCAAGGCACGGACTCCAATGACACCTTCCATCGTGGTTTCCACACTGCTTTCCTTGGCTTCAGCTCCAAGTAGCGACCTCGTGTGCAACGACGTCATCTCATCTGGCGAGTACTCTGCATCCATCGACGATGACCGACCTTCTTCAAGGTGGGTTCCATTGGACGAAGACCCGGAGACAATCACACCAGAGTCAGGTCCACTGCTCATCGATCCACGCATAGCCATCTCGGCGATCGCTCGTTGTTGGCGGCTCATGTAGCGAAGAATGGCGTCCGCGACATCGTCACGCACTCGTGGCCACTTCTTCGTGTCGAGGAGCTCGATCCACGCGATGTAGTTGTGGCCTTGTGCACTGTACCATGCGCCGAACTCTTGTAATGAGACAGCGCCTCCTCGAATGAACGAGCTCCCAGCACCAGCACCACTTGCTCCGGCTCCACTCAAACTCACCGAACCTGCAGAGGGCAAGGAACTGCGGTGGTAGTATTGGCCACGACGCAGTTGCCTGGTTCGGCTCGCGATAACAGTCTCCGCCGAATCTGGAGTATCGAGACTGAAACGGTTGCTCGGACGAGGAAACGATGGCGCGTTGCGGATGCTCAATGGCTTGTTGGCGTCTCGGAACATCGCGTTTGCGATGGAGACTGCAGTCGCGTCCACAACGCTGGCGAGCGCTTCAGCCGAAAGCTCCGACCCATTGCCGAGTGCGAGCAGCACCGTCAGAAACGATCTGAGGTATCTCCACATTTCGCGTCTTGTCAGAGCCCCATCTTCGTCCGTGTCGAAGAGTCGGTAGGCGAAAATGAGCTTGTCACTCTTCGAGCCGGCACAGAAGATCGACATGCCCACCAAGAGCTCGATGAGGTCAATCTTCCCGGTTCCTCCGCGGTTGAACGCGAAAAACAGGCGAGACAACGTGTCGGCGACCATCTTGTACTCGTGCGGCTGGCCGATGCTCGGTGGTATCGCTTGGCTGTTTGGTGGGAAGCCAAAAGATGCAGCCACTCCCTCGGCGACGTCGGGGGGAAGCAGGTTCCTCACGCACTGATCGAAAGTGCTCTTCTCTATCCACGCCGTCGCCGTCGCGTCCATGTGTGGCTCAAACACACCGTACAACTCAGCGAGCGGGACATCGTAGAGTCTGACGACGCGTTGGAGCTCGCGGTATTGGAGCAGATCTCCGTTGTTGAACATCAGACTGCCGAGCGGGATCTCTTCGGCAGTGTCGTCGTCGACATCAAACGGAAGCTCGAATTCGAGCATCACTGTGTGCATCAGCAGCAGCGCTGGCGTCGAGTTGTAGGTCGTGGCCGACGAGAACGACGAGCCCGTGTGCACGAACCCAGCATTAGTGTCCTCCGCGTAGTCTCCATCTTCGTCATCAGCCTCTTCAATCGCGTGAGGATAGCCATTCGGCTGAGGGACTTCGCGTCTCACGTTGTTTTGCTCCGCTTCCGCAGGAGTATTCTGAGCCGTGTAGTAGTCGTTGCTCGCGACTGCATCCACCGGCTCGTCGTCCAGCTCCTCAAGTGCAAAATCCGGCGACAGAAAAGTCCACTTGCGCAGATCGAGCAGCTCGAGCCAGCTCAACTCTGTGTAGCCGCCCATGTTGTACCATTCAGCGAAGGCTTCAAACGTGAACACGCCCAGTTGGACATCCGACGACATCGAGTGGTGTCTGTCGTTGTCGTCGCCGTTCTCTTCTTCATCAATCCCGTCCATGATGAACTCGATGATCTTGTCTTCGCCCATGTCCACCAAATCTGCGATCGACCCATGACGTCTGATCACGTCGTCGTGAGGCGGTGAGAGGAACAACAGCACCGTGAGCACTGAGCGCAGGAACCGCCACATTTGCTGGCGGTTCAAAAAGCCCTTGCCGTCGATATCGTAGTAGTGGAACGCGGCCTGAAGCTTCTCGCTCTTGGAGCCACGCACGAAGAGAGTAAAGCCCGCAGCAACCTCGATTGCGTCCGCGTGTAAACCGTTTTCAGGTAAGAAGCACCGGAAAATGGTGTGCATGTCTTCGAAGAACTCGCCTTCCGCTTCGCCCAACAACGCAGGGTTGGTCATGCTCACAAGTTCACGAACAGCTTCCATGAAAGTCGTGTCTTCGAGCAAGCCGTCACCTGTGTGCTGCACGAACGTGTCGTACATGGCTCGGGCGTCGATCTTCGTGAACGCCGATTCTTGGAGCAACGCGAAGAGGTCACTCGCCTCGGCTTCTCCAATGAGCAAGACGCCACTGTCATCCGAGTCGGTGAACTGGAACCGCAGCGTCGTGGGCGCGCTCCGGGCTCCGTTCGTGGTTGGAGCTTCCGAAATGGGCGGCTCGCCGCGGTTATTGACTTGTGCATCCCGAGAAGGCGACGTTGGCGGTGAAGTAAGTCGTCTTGTTGTTGGCCACTTGGTCGAGTCAACGAGCTTGAGCCACGCTAACTTCTTGGAGAGTCTGTCTTCAATCCACGCCCACACGTTATGCACACCAACGCTTTGCTCTTCCTCGGCCTTGATCGCAGCCCAAAAATGCTCGGCCGTCTTCTGCGCGGACTCGTCGACGATCGCTGCAGTAGCCTGGAGCTCCTCTTCACTGGCGTCCGCGTGGTCAAATAGCGCGGAAACACCCAGCAACAGGCAGCTCAGGGCAGACGTCAGCGTTGCCTTGCTGACAACCACAGTCGACGAGTCTTCAGTCTCCTGGCCGACACCACCGACCAGTTGGAACGCGGCGTCCAGCTTCTCCTTCACACCACCGTGAACTAGCAATAGCGAGCCAACTCCAAGCTGCAACATCACCAGACTGTCACGTCAACCACTCGAGTCCTCCATACAAATTCACAGTCAACAACAAAAAAACAACTCACCTTGACAAGATCGAGCTTGTGGCTCGCGTCGAACGACCGGTAAAGCCGTCGCAGCGTGTCTTTCAGCGGCAGGAAGGCCTCACTGCCTCGGATCTCTGGTAGAAGCCGCAGCATCTCCATGTACTCGTCGCATTCCACTGCGGCGCCGCCTTCGCGCACATTCGCCTGCACGACCAGCACGAGCGACGGGACGCTACACGCCGTCACATTCGACGCCACGAGCGCGTTCTTGACCAGCACGGCGCGCTTGGCCTGGATCGCTAGCGCACGTGTAGACACGTCTACAAACGGCAATTGCACCGTCACATCGGCCGTCGCGAGCGTCGGTGACGACGGCAACGTTTCCGCCGATTGCGGCAGTTGGGCGGCGCTGCTGAGCCACGGAACAGCGTGCTCGTCTTCGGCATCATCCGCCCAGTCGCCCATAGCTGTAGCAGTCCACATACGTCGCTATCCACGCGTGGAAATGGAGGCTCTTGCCGACACTACGCCGTCGCCGTCTAGCCGCCTATTGCTTTCTGGCCGTTGCTTTCCGACACCGGTGGTGTTGAAGCGAAATCTTTGCGGACAGATGGGGGAAAAGCCGCCCTAACTACCGTACTTTACATGGATATATACAGTAGTGCACCCTAATGTAGCAACAAGTCGGTAAATCCAAACAGGAATTAGTGCTCAATGAGGGTGAGATCGGCTGCTGCCCGTGAAAGGTCATGTGACTCGCATGAATGGAAATGGGAAAAGCGCGCACGATGGCGATTTCTCGCACAGCGCTGTGTCTAGCGGCTGCTGTGGCGTTCTGTGTCATCCACGATGTGGCTGGTCAATTGGGTATGCCCACCGGCACTCTATGCGCGGCGCTGGGGAACTGTAATGGCCACGGGCGATGTAATACGGCAACCAAGACGTGCGAATGCTACGAGGGTTATGGCGCGTCGACAGATGTCGCGGCGTACTACGCACCGGACTGCTCTCTGCGTACGTAGAGCTCTAGTGAGAATGGCGTGGCGATTACCAACGGCTCCATATGAGCCACCGGTGCTTAGGGCTCTCGTAGTGGGTACACTGACACTGTGAATGCGGTGGTGTTACGGTGATAGGCGTGTGTCCGTCAGGGCCGTCGTGGGGAAGCGCGGCGACGAGCGCGACGAGTGCGCATGCCCCTGCAGAATGCTCCAACGCCGGCATGTGCGACCGCACTACGGGCCAATGCAGGTGCTTTAATGGGTATGAAGGACAGGCGTGTCAGCGAGGTGCGTCACGAATATAATGAGCTACTGGAAGATGTCTGTGCGAATCTGTGACGTGTGAGAATATCAATGTCCACTACAGCGTCGTGTCCAAACGCGTGCTCGGGTCATGGCAAGTGCATGAGTATGAAGGAGATCGCTGTGCGGTTGGACGCGTTTCCGCTGTCACCGGAGCCAAAGAGCTACAAAGGCGCAGAGGAGTCCACGACGTGGGACCAGGACCGTATCTACGGCTGCGTGTGTGACTCGTCATGGCCGGTCGGCCTTGGCGCCGACGAAAGACAGAAGTCCGAGTGGTTCGGCTACGACTGCTCACAGAGTATGGAGGCTTTTTTTACTACTGCGTTGCCTCTCAACTGAATACTCCTATGTGTGGCTTGGTGGCTGTTGTTACTGTAGTGCGCTGTCCGAGTGGCGACGATCCGCTCACGACGGATGTGGACGAGACGGACTGTGGCGGCAAGCTGGCCGACGGCGGCTTCGGCACTGGCGCTGTGGGCAACAAGTGCCACGTCGAATGTGCGAACCAGGGCATCTGTGACTTCTCCAGTGGCGTATGCTCGTGCTTTGAAGGCTTCTACGGCTCGAACTGCGCGAGTCAATCACCGATCAAGTAGTACTGAACGAATAATTCGTAGTCAGACGCAGGAGAGCTCCTGGGATCGACGGGGGTCAAGAGCTCTTTATTCTCTTGTGCTGCACTGCGTATCTGTCATCTTCTTCTCTTCTTTGTTTCTTACACCACACCGACATTACGGACAGTCGTGGTCTCTGGTCTTTGCTGTGTGTTAGCTTGATTTAAGAGCGCTCGGCCTCCTTCGCCGCGGCGTACTTCTCGAACGGGCTCACGCTCGACTCCGACCAGAAGGAAGCGGCCGCCATGGCGGCACCAGCGACGAGGCTGGTGCCGAAGGCCACACGCGCGTTCTTGGAGAGGATACCCGGAATGACACCTGTGCAAGCGCCACCGATGGCGGCGTTGACTGGGTCGCTCTTCTGGCGGATGCTCTGGGCGGCGTACTCACCCGTGGCGAAGAGACCGCCGACAGCGCCAAGCACAAGCTGTGATAATCGCATGGAAAACAAATCGTTCGTGAACCTCCGTCTATCCCAAGAAACAATGAGCATCAAACGTACAGCGCGCGTGCCAATGTGCTTGACCTGCGTGGCGAACTTCGGCAGCTGAGCGCCTATATCATCGCACATAGCCCCCTGTCAGTAAGAGGTTTCTACAATCGCTAACAGTCCGAACAGTGGCGACGTGCCGAGCTTTGGGATCGACCACACCGACTCCACGGAGCCGACGGCGGCGCCGAAGAAGGCGCCAGTGGCCTACAGACAACGATACACACACCAAGATCAGCGTCTTCTCCTCGCGTAGATGCATATACCCATACGCGTCGCGTGAATCTACGCCTGCGTACGCACCGCCGAGTACACGATCTTCTCAGTTGACGCTGGGCCGTCCATTCTCACTGAGTCTTTGCGTTCTTCCGATGCGGAGAGCCACACCACATGAGGGGACCACCACAATGGCCGTCGGAAACACAATCATCGACTGTCAATAATTGCATATCTGTCCAAAATACGTCACTAATTCGGGGGACCGATGGTGATTAGTGTCGCGTTTATGCCATTCCTGCGTGTGGGACTACCTGGGTACTATACTCAAAGGGGTCTACTCGATGGCGAGTTATCTTTGCGCTTGGGGCAATACGATTGCGTGTGAAGCTCTGCTGATGCGTCGTTATTGCTAGTTGAAAACTACTCCAAACCTCGTGGTTTTGGCCACTGGCCGGACCCAATTTCTGATACTCTCCCCTTGTGGGAGGAACCCAATCTTCCTTCCTAGTCCTTCTCACTTCAATTCGTACTCAATTCATAGCTACTTCTTCACACACACGTCCTCACGGATCCGTCCTCGCCTCCCAATAGCACCACTTGCCTCAATGGCAGCACCGCCAAACTCTGAGCCGTCATCTTGGTGCGGTGGAGCCGTCCTCGTTCAGGCGAGTTGCTGGCTCCAGTAGTTGTAGTACCTCGGTCTCCGCTGGAGCTGACCATGCTGGCTACACTGTTGGCAGATCCGTTGGAAGTGATCATGTTGTCCAACAAACTCCACGACTCCATGCGGCCTGTGAGGACCTCACGGCTTCGAGCTTCTGGACTCGCCTCATGGAGTAGCCGCGCGCACAATAACTTGGCTGACGACGCAGCGTACATGAGCACGGCGTCGGCGTAAGCCTGGACAGTGACCTGAGTGTCTTTGATACCTTCTGGAACGTGCGTGATGACCATGCGTAGACTTACGGTGCACGCACTGTCGATATGCCACACTCGAGCCTCTCGGTCGCTTCCGACGACCAACACGAACGATGGGGAGTACTGGACGATCTTGACGATTCGACTCTCGAGGGCCTGCCACTGCGCGACGTGTTGCCCCATACGCTTGTCCATCAAGAAAATCTGGCCGGAGGCTGTGCCAGCAGCAATCAGTCCGACAGGGTTCGAAGAAGTCGAGATTAGTGCCGTGGTCGTGATCCAAGCGGCGTCGTGGGCGTCCACACGCCAGTCAGCGACGACCCGCGGAGATGCGCGAACGTCAGCGAGGAAGAGCTTGCGAGGAGAACTGACCACGAAGCCAGCATTGCCCTGCAAGACGGAGAACTCGCTCGATCTTGTCGCCCCGCCGCGAGAAGCCTGGCGCTGCCCGGCAAACGTTTGGTAGTGCTGGTACGGAAGAACGCGCAACGGGGTACACGAGTTGAGGGTTTCCTCTACAAACGGGATCTTGACTACGACTTGGCTCGTTCGGATGTCCCATACGTGGACCGACGTTGGCGTCAACGCTATCGCACGCCGGCTATCTTCAAGGTGACACGCAGACAACACGTTGGATGAGTCGATGTGCACAGTGCCGACGGCTTGGCCTGGGTAGCTGCTCAGTCGCCACACTCGACACGATCCGTTCTTGCTCGCAGTGATCACGAGATCTTCTTCCGTATCGACGCTGATGGAACGCATCATACTGGAATGCGCACGCATGGAATGGCGGATCTCCCCACGCAGAGGCCAACTATTCCCAATCGTGCTTGCGGCATCCAGCACGAGAGTGTCTTGAGAAGCCTTGATGACCGTCGCGTCTTCATTTCGAGCTAAAGAGAGTGTTTTCCATCGAGGACGAAGCCACGCAGTTTCACCACCAGCTCGATTCGCTACTGCCACTGCGCGTCGCTTTTTCCGTTCTTCTTGGACAAGGAAGATCTCCTCGTTCAAGTCTTGAGACCACGTGCTGCCGGAACGAAGTGACACGTGAAGGAAGCTCGCTGTCTTGATGCCGTTCAGTCGAGCGGATCGATAGGCCGTGTGTAGCAGCTCTGGCATACTCGTTGCCAGGGTTTGCACGTCATCGTCGGCTTTGGAGCTGCGATCGTCCGTAACTTCGTCGGGATCCTCCAAGGCCATCGTGCTCGCCTGGCGAAGATTCAGCTTGGAGCCTTGTGTTCCTGGTCGCTCGTTCCCCACTTGACCTGGAGCGCTTGGAAGCAGTAGTAGCTGTAACACAGAGCTGGATTGGACGATCGGGAACAGCTTGGCAAACGATGCTGGTCCAAAGAGTGCTCGCAACGGAGCGCAGAACTCGGACACGACCTCGCTCGCCATACGCCACTGGAAGTCAGACACCTCGAGCTCTGCGTAGATTGCTGCACAGCGGATCAAAAAGGTATTGACACTCTGAAGGATGCCACTCGCGGTCGCCGCGGTATCGGCTCCTACTTTCTGCAAGGCACTTGTGATCGTACGGGCAACCCCAACGACCGTGAAAGCTCGCAGGTCTTGCGCCTTCTCCCCTCGCAGCAGCATCAGTCGGTCGATGATTTGTCGTGATTGGCGGGTTGTGGCTGGCGTTGGCGCCGAGTTGTGGCGTGACAGCATCGGACGCTCGCTATTCTTCGACTTGATCGTGTCACTCATGGAACTCACCACAGCATCCGCCGTGCGGGGATGCAGGAACGGCGGCTGGATACGATTGATCAATTCGACGAGAATGGAAGCGCGCTGCTGCAAGAAGTCCCGTTGGACAGCCTGCTCGTTCAGTGATCGCACGACATGGCGTAGAACTCGAAGCGTCACGTACACCTCACGAGCCAAATCGTCCTGTAGACAACAGCGGAGCTATTAGTGCAGCACGATCACTAACAACCCAGTCAGAGTCACGTACCGGCACGCCATCGATCTGCGCAGAGCTCACACTTTCGGCGATGTCAACGATCCGCGGCACGACCTCGCACAAGTGTGGCAGAAGAGTTCCGCTGACGGCAGACGTGGGTAACTCGCGGCAAACCAGCAGAATCGCATCCGCGACACTGTGGTTCTCGTACAAAACTTGCTTGGGTGCGTACGCGACGTGGATGCCGTCGCCATTGTTGCCACCGAAGGCCGAGCGATTGCCGATCGTCGACGCCACGCGCGCGTCTTGTCGGATGACATGCGTGGATTCCGTTAGCCGAGACCATTTTGGGAGAATCTTGCCGAGATGCGGGAGCAGCGCTGGAAGAACGTACTTGATCGCCATGGATGGACCGAGGATATCACTGGACGCGAGCTCTCCGCACGAGACAGACAGCATACTCACTGTTTCCGAGGCAAAAAGAGCCGCCGGCTGACTTGATCGAAAACTCGCTGAAGACATGACCTTCTTGCTTTGATACGCTGGTGGTGCGGATAACCAATCCACAAGCACAGGAAGGAAGTAGTGCACCAATGCAGCTGATCCGAATGCGTTCGAGATTGCCTTCAACACGTCGGGGGAGGAGAGCACCAGCTTGAGTACAGGCGATAGCTTGGTCGACTCGTACAAACGGAGCACATCCTCCAGCAGCTCTCGTTTCGTAGCCAGCGTACCCAACCGGAAAGAGAGTCCGCTGAGCAAGTACACGGTCGCAGCAGTCACTTGAATAGTGTTGATGCCTTCAACATGAGAGTGAGCCTTGAAAAAGCTTGTGAGGATCGGCAAAACCACGGGAAACACGCTGTCTGGAAGGCGAACGAGCCCCGGGAGGTGGCTTTGGCTGACACGAAATCGATCATTCCAGGTTGAAGCGTGGTGGAAGTCGGCAAGGAAGCGGTAGACGGTTCCAAATCCCGAAGGAAACAGGGGATGGTTGCTCGGCAGATACCCGGTGGAAGCGGACTGGACGTGTGAGCGACTTGTCTTGGTGCCTGGAGGAACAGACCGTGCTCGCCAGACCGAGACTCGGTGTTGAATGTCGGGGTGAATCAAGTCGAGAACGAGATTCTAGCACAAAACCATCAGGTGAGTCACTTCCAAGATCAGTTGATGGCCTCTAAGAGTGCATCCTTCTGTACCTTGACATCGAGTGGAGCCATGGCAAGCTTCATCTTGATGTCGCGAAGCCCATGCCACTCTTGAACAATTGGATTGAACGAAGAATCCTTCGCTTCCACGTACGATCGAGTGTACTCTTCAACTGAAGCCGCGGAAAACAGTGGCTGAGACGTGTAAATCTCCGCAATGAGACAGCCTACAGAGAACGCGAGCTCGCCGTTCACAAAGTCTTGGACACCGACGACTTTCTCATTCGCGTGCATCTACAAGTTTAAGGAGGTCAACATCATCCGAACACTTCTAAGAGTCACGAGCAGCGTACCTTCGTCCAGCTTCGAGGTGGCGTGTAAACGGGATCAATGATGACAGAAGCCTTCTCAATCGATCCCGTTAGTTGCACTGCGTCGTTCGCCGTGTCGCTTTTCGGCAGTGATATCAGCGGCCCCGCTCGCAGTAGTAGCAAACTCGTTTCATCGAGTGAGTCGAAGACTGCGTCGGTCCAGTCCCTGTCAGAAAAGCTGTTGCTTTCATCGGCGGTGTCAGCCATGTCGTCGTCGTCCGCTTTGCTGATCTGGTGCCACAAATCGCGGAAGAGATGGGTTCCTCCTTGTGATGGATTCGGAGCTCCAGGAGGGAAGCTGTTGCTCGTCGATGCATTTTGAGGTGCAAGAGTACGACCGGTTTCTTGAGCATCTCCTGGTCCGAAGGAGTGTGATAGTCCAGCTTGCCCTCTTGCATGGTGAGTTGGAGTGGTAGAGTTGTCACCTCCGAAGAACTTTGGAATGGCGTGCGCGAACCGAGCAACCGTAGGCGACCGCTGACCTGGGGGCGATATCGGCTGGGAGTCAGCCGAGCCTTGAACTTTTTGTTTCGACTTCGGGCGTTTCTTCAACATGACAAACGAAGACGAGAGACCCTTCCTGTCGGATGAACTACTTGGCGGTGACGGTGTGCTTTGGCGTTGCTGGGTGTAAGCCGCATAGTTGGTCGGCGACGGCAAAGCTGAATCGCTGAGTGCGTCCTCTGCGATTCGAATTGCTGATCGAAGACTTGCATCCATGCTTGGATCTGCTTCGAGTTGACTGGAACTGTCGGCGGCGCCTGTCCGTTCTGCCCATGAGGTTGTGAGGTTGATGTCGGCCTTCACAAGCCACTGTGGATGCTTTGCGTCAAAGAGCTGGACAAATCCTGGACTCTTTCTTGCACTGCCCGAGCCTTGACGAATCTTGAGCGGGACGTTCTTGTTCTTGATCGCTTCTTCACCACTGAGACACACTCCGAAGTTCAAATCGATCCACTGGTGAAGTACTCGCGAGACTTCGTCACTCTCGAGCATCGCGCGATGAGATCGAATGAAGTCGTTGGCGTCCTCGCACCAGTCGGGCAGAATCATCTCAGCCATAACTTCCTTGCCGTGGATCGACTCGAATACAGACGCGTCTGTGTAGAATTCAGGAATGCACTCGTCCGGAGTCCACTGGTACAACCGCACCATAGTCGCTGGGTACTCTCTCGGCTGGAAATTGCTGCGGACGACTTTCCGTAACACGGACATCGGCGTTCGGCGTGCCATGTAGATGTAGTACGTGATCTCTGACAAACTGACCGGCGGTGTCAGCTTCAATGCAATGCCCTCGCATGGTGTTATGGTGGCGTTACGATGGCGTACCTTTCTGTGATGTGGTGCGGCACGACGCTGCTCTCAAACGTTCGATCGAGCTGGTTGTCACCTTTATTGAGTCGGAATTTGGTCTTGGACAGATCTCGCCACCCACCAAATTGACTGGAGAAGTCGGTCACCCACGGAAGCACTGGGTGGAAGACGCCGTCGATCTTCAGTGACCAATCCAAACACCGGTCAGTGAGGATACATAAGAAGCCGTGTGGTCACAATGTTACCCACCATACGTCTTCCAGCTGCGGCATTCAGCATCATGAGGTACTCGAAGTTCCTCAGGTCGCCTCGCACCCAGCGATCGGTTGGGGAGCTCCGCGTGAGTTGCTCCACGGAGAGAGTCAATCCAGCCTGTTCTTCTTCTTCGGTGTCAGTTGACCACGTGGGTGTTGTTCCGAGCCGTGCCCACAAGCCGTCGGTCAGCCAGATTTGACTGGGTTGGAGTCCATTTGGACAGTGGAGTCCGTGGCTGTCGAGCCACGAGGCGATCTGCCAGAGTTGGTACACGAGGAAGCGTCGCTTTGTATCTGCTACTGAGGCGTCAGGAGCCTAAACATCCAAGAAAATCACGTCAGAAGACCCATTGAGGAACACTGACAGGGAAATGAAGATCTTACGTCGTCGTCGTCGAGGAGGACGCGGTTGATCTTGAGCAGACCGTCCAGCGACTGCGGTTCATAGTCATATACTGCGACTTGTCGGCCATCATCCATCTCCACGATACCCCGTAGATCTGATATGTTGCTGCTACGCGGCGTTGCCTTCTTCTGGAAGAGGCCGTGGAGGATCTCGTCGCGTGACTGCTTTGATGTGTAGCGTGGAATGTCGCGATACAGCACTTCCAATACTCGTGTTTCCTGGTCACGACCAGCGATTCCGTGAGACTCAGCGACGTGTCGCGGCCGCCATAGTCGCAGTACGTCATCCAGCTTCTGTTCCATGCACCCATTCGATGTCTCATCCGCGCGCTCGTCATCTTCCGGCGTGGAAATCGGCGTCTTCCTCACGAGTCCGTCAGGTGGAAGAAGCCGCAGCAGCCACTGCTGTGTGTCTTTGGAGCCGCTCTTCGGTAATTCCAGTAGACAGCGCACCTCCATCTCATCTGAGGACGCGTACACGGACCTGCAGCCCAGCAGATCGGTCACCAGCGCGCGAAGATCGCCCATATCACCGACGCCTCTCCTCCTCTGATGATGATCTGCGTTTTCGCATTTTTGCCGAAGGGTATCCTTGCCTGAATCTGAATCTGAGTCTGAGAAATCGTCGCCTCAACTGTACCCCGTCAAAGCGTTACTTCAGGGTTACAGACTACTATTGTAAATATGCTTCCTGTTGTGGCTACGAAAGTAATACAAGTCACCAATGTGTACTATTTTGGTAGATTCGGCGGACTGTATTTCTGGCTGTCTCTCCACCGGCGAGTTTGCAGTTGGCGTCCGAACGCGTCGCCACAAGAAAGCTGTCGCCTGTCCGGTTCGTGCATGGCGAATTTTGCGGCGCCCTCTGTGAGCAGTGCAGATACGAGTGCAGTCCAGCGAGCGATTAGTAGCAACATGAGCCACACGAGCAGTGATCCGCGTCGTCGCGGAGCCGCTGCGGGCTCTGGAGGCGGAGAAATCGCCGGTGAGCCGTCGCGCCAGGAGATCCAGGGCATTCTCGGCCAGTTTGATGCCAAGATCAACCAGATGATGGACTACCCGGCCAAGGACGTGATCAACTCGCTGACCAAGTTAGCCGAGCGCGTGCTGTACGCGCCAGAGATTGTTAGCTTTCTTGAAACCAAGATCCACCGGGTAAATTACAGTCCGCTCGCCTCTTGCCTTTCCGTCGTTGTCTGTGTGGTGTGGAGAGTGCCAGTGCCTGTGGATGTTTGCCTCGTGCCGTTGCTATTGCTGTGGCGATTGAATGCATGAGCTCCCTGCGCTATGTGTCCCCCTCTGTCCACCAGTATGAACGCCTCGGCCTTTTGAAGAGCTCCATTTACAACGGAGCTACTGGGGGTAGATGACCGTGATGAGGAGGGGACCATGGGCCACGCAGCACGAGGCGCATCCACAGCACAGCGCCTATCACTGACAAGTCTGTGTCTGTGTCTGTACATGTGTGACTCACGTGCGTTGTGAATCTGGTTGTGAATGCAGGCACCACACAACTACAAGCTCCCAATTTTCTACCTCACCGACTCCATTCTCAAGAACGTGCGAGGTCCGTACGTCGCGCTGCTGGCGCGCAACATTGTGCCGCTGTACTGCAACTGCGTCAAGCAGGTACGAATCATCTCTCGTCCACAGTCTGAGCATCGGCATGTATCCAGGAATTGATCTCGTTATGATACTGTTGTTTAGGTGTCTGGCAAGGACCTTCGTCGCTTTGTCCACGTACTCAATACGTGGGACCAGGCCCGTATCTTCTCCTCCGATGCGCTGACGCAGATGCGTGCCGGTGCAAACCGCGCGCTGGCTGCCGCTGGTGAGCCTGTGGCTCCAGCAGAGCCCCCACGACGACCCCCACCACAGGCACAGCAGCAGAAGCAGCAACAACAGCAGCATGATATGGAGCTGCGCTCGCTGCTGACGCAGATGCAGAACGATATGGGCATCCACCCGACCGAGCACCTCTCGCTGGAACAAGTGCGCGTGCAGAACCCCGAATGGTACAATCAGTTGGTCGAATACCACACCGCCTCCAAGCAGCCGCCCGTGGTCGAAGCACCACCGCCCAATGCTGTTCTTCCTCCTCATGCGAGTGGAGGTCTTCTGCCCCCACCCGTCGCACCTCCAGTCCATGCGGCTCCTCCTCAGGACCCGCGTCCTGCCCCGCGTCAGCCTCGTCGATCGCGCTTCTCTGATCGTCCGCCTCCAGGGGCAATTCTTCCTCCTCCACCGCATGGAGCTGGACTTCCACCACCACCACCACAGTCAGCAAACGTCGCGCATCTCATGGATCTGCTGCAGCGCAAGAAGAGCGCCCCTGTGTCCCACCAGCCGCCGGCCAACGAGATCACGAACGATCACCCGCGCGGAACGCCCAATGCCGCGGCTGTCATGTCCATCTTGCAGAAGCTCAAAGGATTAAATAGTCAAGCTGCTCAGTCTCCGGCCTCTGCTGCTGCTCCACCCGCGCCAGCTTCCGCAGCAGATAACTCGGCATCAAAGATGTGGTTCAGCGACAAGATCGTCGCCCACAAGGATCGAGTCGAGTCGAATGTCCAGAAGCTGTACGCGGCGCTGCCACTCGTGTGTCGTGAGAGCGGCTTGCGGTTCAAGGAGCAGGAGAAGCTGAACGCGCACTTGGATTTTTTGTTTCAGTACAACCGCTCCCAGAAAGAGCGCGGCAAGGGTGGCGTCTCGCGCTCGTGGTTCCCGGACGAAGACCAGTGGGTGAGCGACTTCTCCGGTGAAGTTGCGCCTCGCGAGGCCACGAGCAGTTCGTTCTTCGACCGTAAGGCTGAAGTGGAAGACGACTCGCAGGACCAGTACGACAACGCTCGTGTGCCAGTGGACGAAGGGGTCACGCGCTGCCGAATTTGCGGGTATGTTTTTGTCTTTTTGGAATATATTTGTGTCTAGGGACTCACTCTGACGAATCGTTTTGTGCTTCTGTTCACAGTGAGAATTTTGTGAAGAGCTGGGATGAAGAAGAGGAAGACTGGATGTACACGAATGCAGTGTACGGCACGATCCACGACCCAGCAGGGCAAGCCGCGGAGCAGAAGACGATCTTCCACAAGTACTGCTATGAGACCGTGATGGCCAACTCGAAGCACATCACGGCCGAGCACTTGATCCCCGGTACGCCGCAGAGACTCAAGTCGACTGGCGGTGGATCTTCATTTGGAGGGGACTCGGATTTTGGCGGCGTGAAGCGCAACCTGAACGAGGTACGTTGTGTGTATGCGGCAGCAGGTTATCGAAATTCGCTCTCATAGACGTTGGTGGTTTGTGATTCACAGGATGACTCGGACAGCGATGATGAAGACGATGTGAAAAGAGTAAAGACGGAGTAACGGCGTCCTCGCCGAGACGACGTCGCAGTAGCACTGGTAGTATTTAAGAGACGCAAATGACGCTTGTGGCTTTCCACGCCTCAACCGCTTTCCCAGCGACGGCTTTTGTCGTCTCCATACAGCCAATAGTGCAGCTCAAGAGAGGCTCGTGTAGATCCACAGAAACAACTAACTACCCATTGAGTCCAGAAACATATTCACCAGCAAACCACAGTACCACAGAAACACCAAAGAGTCAAATATCAAGAACTCGCATTTCCATTAGTCATAAAACTTTGGACAGAGCTCGTCTGGCTCAATGTCTGTCAGCGATTCCATTGAGTAGTATGACCTCTCGTGGAACTCCACGGGATCGTCTTCTTCAGGCATTGTCGCGGCGTTCCCATTCGTCACGCCAGGCGTCGCGGCGTAGCTTTTCACCCGCGTGATCGCATTTTCCAACCACAGCGGCACGGTGACCGGAGTTCCGTCTTCTTTTCCATACACCAAGTGGCGAACTCGCTTAAGAACTGAGAGCCCGAGTCCATTGGTTTCGAGCTTGCTTTCTTTGCTGTCTGTGAGCAGTAAATGGCGTTCGAGCGGCGTTGGGATCAGCACGCAGATCGCCATGCCACAGGCCACCAGCAATGCCTTGCTCTTGGTCTTCTTGCACAAGTGGCACAATGGCAAGTGGCCATCCAGCTCCATGACTTGTTGCCGCGCTGGTTTCGGCCTCGCAAGCACACAGAGACATTCCAGCGCTGCGATGAGTGCGTCTTCGTCGTTTCCGTATCGATGGCTTTGACTGATCGCGTACAAAAGTACTTGGAGGCCGTTTTGCGCGGTTCCACGGCTCTTGTTGAGAGGACTCAAGTGGCAAATCGCACTAAGTGAGACGGCAGCTGCTTCGATCACGAGAGGATCCGTTGAGTCGACGAGAAGCTGCAGTAGAAAAGTCATGGCGTCGCCGTATCCAATCGAGAGCTGGTTCACAGACGTGTAAGCGAGATTTCCGACGCCTATCGCACACGCACGCACCAGCACTCGGCTCTTTGCCAGACACTCGGTGGTCATCCGTTTAGCGAGAAAGGCGTCACCCTCAGCGGTCAAGATTGCGCTCTGGTTCACGACGTGATTGTACGCGAGGTTACCCAGCAGCTTGGCAGCCTCAGCTTGAACGGCGACGTCAGGACTGTCACGTAAGTACCGCACTGTCGTTGGAATGAAGTGGAAGTTGACGATCTGGGACCGGATCACTTCCGAATCTGTGGTTGGAGATCCATATCAGTGATCACTCTAAAACAAAGACTATGTACACAGGGCAACATACCGTGGGAGAGGTTCACCAGTGCACTGAGTGCGAATCGCTGGAGCTCTGGGACGATTTGGATGGGGATCTTCTCCAGTCGCTCAGTGTCCATAACACTCGCACAATTGGGCTCAGTCTCGGCAGAGAGCTTGTGCGTCAACCCGCCAGGTAGCAAGATCTGGACGAGCAATCGCACGACGTTCTTGGCTGCGAGCACGCGCTTGTTGGGCACGAACGTGCTCAGCGCTGCACACAGACGCGAGGCCTCGCACAGCACGCGCTGGTTGCGAGCGATCTCCAGAATGTGGGCGAGCGGCGCTGCGATCCCAGCCTTAATGATCTCGTCCTTGACGTTGACGTTCATTGCATCAGCTCGCGCTGTGAGTAGGATATCATTGCCGCTGTAACGACTGACACGCTTGGGCTTGTGGTAGATCGCTAGATGGACGAGTGCCAGCAATACGGAGCCGGTCACGACGTCACTGAAGTGTTCACGCACAAGATGCACGAGAAACGGCAGGACACCAGCCTTCGCCGCCTTGGGAGCCGCTCGGGCGGGCAGAAGAGCGATAGTCTGGGCGAATTTTGCGAGCGCATCTTCGAGAGGATCAATGTCAACGGTCTGTTGATCGTCTTGGTTCTGTTGCCCAAAAGGAAGCTCTTCTGTGAACTTGTCACGCCAGCGTTTCTGGGCCTCTTTCTCGTTTTTCTCGTGGTCAAGCTCCCGCTCGAGCTCTGCGACTTTCTCTCTCCAAAGTGCACGCTCCCGTTCCACAGCAAGATGCTCACAATGAATTTGCTCCCTTTTCGTTGCTTGGAGGTGCTCAGACAGATCGTGAACTCGAACGTGAACGCTGTAATTCATGCAGCGATTAGCTTCAGACACTTGCTTGAAGTCATATTTGGTTACGTGGAGATTAGGAGACGTACGCACTTGTGGATTTGCGATTCCAGATCGTGGATTTGGGCCATGAGCTTGCCTTCGATCACATTTTTTTCCTGTTGCAAGTCCACAACTTGCCGCGACAGTTCGAGCTCCTTCGGCGTCGGAACGTGCGGGTACTCCTACGAGTCGGTCCACAGAGACCATGGTGAGCTCTTCATCACACAACACAAAAGGCGAAGCGTATAACGACGAAACGTACCACATCCTTTGGTGCTACGATACCCGTGATCTTCATGCGTTCTGGTCTTCGCCTTACGTCGGTCCTGCTTGCTCCATGAGTTCGCACGCGTTTAGCACACGAGTCGTACTTTAGAGAGAGCTGACGCCCTTTCACGCACCAGGAATAGAAAGGCAACGCCGTCATTTGATAAAAGAACTAAGTTAGATGTTGAGTTCTGCTCTGGCCGGCTACGACGACATCGTATCCAACGAGACACGTGCCATCACGTGCAATTGACTGAGTCTTGATGTCAGTAGAAGCTGCTCCAGAAGTATTTCCAATGCTATCTCGAGCAGATCAGCTCCATATTCATGTTCTTATGCCCAATATTTTGTACTTGAGTATGGTGTCTAATACGGCGTTGAAGTTGACGCGTGTCAGGTGATAGGATCCTCTTCGTGATGCCCTTAATATGCGGCTTGTCGAAGTTGAGAATAGCTGGATGGACGTCGATAGGAAGATCGTGGCTGTGTGTCGGGCGGTGTGAGAGTTCGAGCTTGGCGGAACACAAGAGGAGGAAGCGCCACAGCACGATTGGAACCGAGAAGACCACGATAACAAACTCACGATGAGGATCTTCCGACGTGCTGTCACCGGAGCCCGCACGCGCAAGCGTTCCGCACGCGCGATGCCTTCGTCTGGTATGGGTATGAAGCGTCCTCCGTCGGGCATCGCCTCGCGGAAAGACCTCGTCAGCACAGTCGTCAAGCAGTTCCACGCGCTGTCGATCGACCAGCGGTATCGCGCTGTGGCCCGCGTGCTTCAAAACAACCGTAACTTCAATGACGACGTCGAGCAGTTCTTCCGTGAGGCCGACAAGGATAAAGACGGCCTGCTGAACCGCCAAGAGTTCCGGTCGTTCCTGACCACGCGCTTCAGTCTCAAGACCCCACGTTCCCATCCGGCCAACGACGCCATGACTCGCCCCACGAACTACCAGCTCAAGCTCGTCATGCTAGGATCGGCGATTCCTTTCGTGGGCTTTGGCTTCGTCGACAATGTGATGATGCTGGCGGCAGGAGACATCATCGAGGACCATTTCCACGAGGCGCACCACTTGTCGATGCTGTGCGCTGCGGCCTTGGGCAACACCGTCGCGAACGTCACGGGGCTGAGCTTGGGCGGCGTCATCGAGTCGTTCGTGCGACGCGTGGGCATCCCCGACCCCAACCTCTCACGAGCTCAGGCGCAAATGGCCATCACGCACTGGTGCAATTTCTTCGCGTCGGCCGGCGGCATCACAGTCGGCTGCATCATCGGCATGTTCCCGTTGCTGTTCATGAGCCACGAAAAGTACGAGCAGGAGATCATCGACGCCGAGAAGAAGCGCGTGCTGCTAATGCTGGCGAAGGAGAGCGGCATCGACGACCACGACGACGAAGAAGAAGAAGCTGAGACTGTCAAGATATCGGAGACCAAGGAGGACAGTACCAAAGGCCCTGCCGCCACGGTGGTAGCTGCTGCGACGGCAGCCACGCGGACGGTCGTGGCGGCTATTGAGTCGTCCGCTGCGTCCGGCAGGGGCTCCGGCTCGCCCTCATTCGCGTAGAAAATCCCTCCGCCCTTGATAACCATCATCATATACCTGTCCCTTGGTCGCCTTTCATTGTCTTGGCACCGCTCATATTTCATACTGGACTGGGGAAGTGGGCACGTGTCTTTGCAACAGGTCGTGGCTTGTTTGACTGGCCGTGGCAGCGTCGAGAGAAACGCACGAGTTGGATATGCTCATGGGATATGGAATTGCGTCCATGCTGCATGGAGCCGCAACGTCCGACATGTTAAACGCACGTCTCCTGCAGCCGTTCGTCTCTGTCTTCGTCCATCCTGCCGATCCACGATCTTCTCGCGTTAAACGCCGCCATATTCGCTTCAAATATCCAGGCAGGGTTACACATGAAGGCTACGATCCATATTCATCTCCATGCATTTCAATACCTCTCCGTTATCCGCTTTCCATGCGACCGCCATCACCAGACTGGGGAGCTGGTTACCCTATAGACCTCCTGGTTGCTGTTGCCGTTGTCGTATCCGGTCCATGCGGCCCATACGCTTCCGTCATATCCGTTTGTCTCCTTGTCGGCATCGGCGTGGGCCAACTCCCTGCTATCGAAATAGATCCGTCCAATATTCGGTCCGTATCCTCTCCGCCATCATCTTCTTCTTTGGGCCATCGTCCTGTATCCTCCTCTCTTTCTCTTCCTCTAGTTCTCATTTCTTGGGAATATTTTACCGGGCCACTCCATCCATTTTCTCACCATGTACCTACGGTAACGTATTCGCATGCGCATGCGCATTCCCATCCCATCCCACGCATATATGTATATATACAGCCAGACTGTATGCCTGGACCTGTCACAGTCTCGTCACCACTTCGGTTTCACGCCAAGTCGCATGCATATCCAGTCAGATATCCAGTCGTTTCACAACCTGTGCGTGTGGATCTCGTCCAGTCACTTCCTCCCTCCATATACATGTACCCACCCCCACCCCCATCCTCATGGTCAACGTCGGCCATCGCCTCGGCCGCGTCATCCACCCATTCTCGTGCCACGTACACTCCAGCCGAATCTCCATACAGATCGCCATATATCCGCCCGACTGTCATACTGTTTCAACCAGGAGCGACAGGGGGGAATGGGGAAGTTTGCACCACGGTCCACGACGAGATGACCACGTCGACACCAGCCAATCAAAACCCAGCGAATCCAATTACTCCATCAGTTCTCACAGGATATCTGAGACGATTCAGCATTCAAACGAGATGATCGGTATAAACGGGGTATTGCTGGTCAAGTCACCTGACGTCAGCACCGTCGGCCCGAGTGAGTGGCTTGGCCCTCTTTCCCCCCTCACGTGGGGAGGTCTGGAGTCCAGACGCCAGGCCAGGCCGCCATACTCGTCTCTCATTCGGAAATCCGCTTCCCAGTCTCCACCACCACCACCACCTCCAATCCCATCAAGATGTCGGCTTTCACCAAGGCTTCCACTGCCCGTCGCTGGTTGGGCGACAAGGGCACCTACCCAGTGCTCATCACGTGCGTCGTGGCCTCAGGCCTCTGCACGTTCCAGTGCGTGCGCTACCTGACCGGACACCCAGACGTGAACTGGAGCAAGGCCAACCGTACCAACACCCTCAAGTACGACGGCGACGTCGGCGCCAACTGGCAGTCGCACCGCCGCTGGTTCGCGACTCGCCACGAGAACGTCGTCAACAAGTCCAAGGGCCTGTAAGCGTGGCCTCGTGACGACAACTCACCACCACAACCTCGACGACGCCCAAGGCGATTCTACTCTCGGCAGAATGGCTCCACGCGTCGCTGTTCCATTAGTTACAAAGTGATGTATTTGGCGAGTCGGCTCCCACGCGCGGCGTTCCGCTTGGCAACCGCGTTCGGATCGGATGAAGAACTCAAACGTTTTGGCGAACGGTGTTTGCAAAGCGGGAGGCGCGGAAGAGCGATTGCTTAAATAGACCTAAATAAACAAAACCCGATCGAAAACAATACAACGTCCACTGCATACAGTCCTGCTTCTCGCATGAGCGTGAGCTTCGTACGGAAGCCGCAAGACAATGCCTCGCGTACTTCGGTGGCTCGACTGGCCTGATGCATTGTGCACGGCACGAAGAGAATAGAGTGGGGCACAATTCACGCTGCGACAGTCAGCGGATGTCACTACCTCGGTTGAGTGACCAAGTTTCCTTTCGAACCGCCGCGGAAACCACCACAAAGAAAGCGAAAATGGACATGGAGAGCACGGCAGAGGCAGCATTTACAACTGCTTAATTGTCTCCATCATGGCGAAGAAACACAAGCGATCTCCATATGAAGACCTAGCGGAAGCCTCTGGGCCGTTCGCTAAAGCTCCGAAGCTTCCGCGGGACGGCCAGACACGCAAGAAAACCAGTAACCACGGCGACCGCAGCGCGACCCAAGACGTGAAAAGCAACAACTTCCACGTGTTTTATGGGGGTGCTAGCAGCGTAATGAGCGGTGTATCGACTCCCCCAGTTGCTGAACGCATGAGTATCGAGACGCTCGAGCAGAAGAAGATGCTGCTGCCGTATCTGGACAAGATCGAGTACATCAACGTGCAGCTACGCCAGCGCGGACTGCTACCAGACGACCCAGCACAGCAACCAACGCAATACACGACGCCTCTTCCACTTCCGCTATCAGCACCCAGCGTCAAGCCATCACCGTCATCAAGCCACAAGTCGTCTGTAAAACCTGGGGGAAAGCCGTTGGAATCCGTGAAGTTGACGAGTTCGAACCAAGAAACCCCGTCATCCGTCGCGAAGGGCACTTCACAAGTGACACGACAACGATCTGAAGGCCAGTTACAACTCACAGCGAAGGAAGCGCCGCCTATAAAGCGAGCCAAAGTCGCTGGAGACACAAACAGCATCTCTGTGAACACGTTGAGGCGTCGGTACCCTCGTCTATTTGGCTCGATTGAACCGACTCGTCTTCCGGGACTCGCGCCTCGCGTTCGTCCAATCAACTGGCTACTACGTTTGATTGAAGAATTCTACGATGAGGTCACGGCCACATTCATCTTAGGCGCGAATCTGGCCTCCACGCCTTCAAAAACACCGTCACCACGACCTGAAGAAATGGATTTTGGACTCTGTGGAGAGCCGATCAACCCCAGGAGGCTGCTCCAGCCTCGACTCGTGATGCCGTTTCTAGTGCGCAAGCAAATCGACACGACGCTCGGTCTCGTGCTTCTCGCGGACCAGGAGTGTCTGGATTTGATGCTCAACATGGAAATGACGCTCGAGAGCTTCCCGCAGGTGGCTCTGTTCGCGCTGTTCGTGCGTGAGATCTACGACGATGACACGTTGCTCTTCTTTCTGTTCGTGCGCCACATCATCCAGCGAGAGTTTGATCTGCATCTACGCGCAAAGTCCAAGCTCGCGCACTCTTCGACAACAGGGAAGAAGTTCCTGGCCGGGGATCTTGTGCATCTAGTGGCGCATCCGCTGGTTCCGGACGGATCCAAGACTGTGTTGCTCAGTCAAGTCGCTTGCGAGCTCACGTGGCGACGTGTTTTTTCCTATGCGATCGAAATGGGCTTTCGGAACAGCACGGGGACGTCGCCGTTTGTCTTGGCTCAGTACATGACGCAGGAAAAGATGGCGCCGCTCTTCCACGCAAGTGATGAAGCACCGATTGAGCACGTGCTCGTGTGGAGTGTCGACGCGTTTCGGAATATTGCAGAGGATATCATCGCCCAGTACAAGTATCAAGATGACGGTACGTGGGCTGAATGGCTTGATATAGCAGCAAATGGCGTGGCTAACTCGTGGCAATGATGCGGTTAGATTAGGTGAATCGCTACGTGGCTTACTGCGTTTACGTGACACGATTTCGAGTGATGCCAAGATTGAGAAACTTATGGCGACCTACAGTGAACGAGAGCGAACGCTGCGCAACTTGAAGATCGATCTTCTTCGCCTAGAGAGAAGCAACACGGAAGACAACTGCAATCGAACTCAGCTTCGACTACTGCGGAACCAAATCGGGATCATGGAGCAAGAGCTCGAGCATATCCAAGCACAGATCTCTATGACCGAGAGTCTCGTCAACGATGTCTGGAGGGAAGTTGTATCCACATCTCCTACAAAAGCGAGCAAAGCCGAGCGTGTGATTCAGGGCGAGTTCTCTCGTGGAGCAAAAGAGCTTCCGTCCGTGCTCGCTCGGTTTGCAGCCCACATATCAAGGCTGCAGCGCAAGCATGAGATCGAAGTCCAGGCGGCAACAAAGCTTGCTAAGCCGTGGAAGAAGCAAATGGAGGAGTTGCAGTTGCGCATGGTAATCAAGATCCAACGCGCGTACAGAGCCCGACGGCGAGCTCAAGAAGTCAAACGTCAGGCAAGAGAAGAGCTATACGAGAAAATCCGACAGCGTGAAGTTGAGAAGCAACGTGAGTTGATGGATCGGAAACGCCAAGACGCGTTGCACGACAAGGATCTGCAACGCCATCAGAACCGAATGCTAGCGAAGCGCCAGCAAGAAGACGCGACCCGCGAGGCATTGCAGAAGAAGCAAGAGGGGCTGCTCGAGCGTGTACGGAACGAACAGATCACCCTACGCGACAAAGAGCGCAGCGCGAAACTCCAGAAGCGGATCCTCGTGAACTGGTGTGACTTTATCTCATCTCGCAAGAAGAAGCGAAACGCAAGCCGCCTGTTTATGAGGTTCCAGTTCATGAAATGGCGCCATCACTTCGCTGAGTACAAGCGACAAGATCGGTCGGCGACGCTGATTCAGCGCGTGTATCGCCGTCGTCAAGAAAAGCGAAAGCTTCGCAAAGTCGTCCAGATGAACAAAAAGAGAGCTATTGTGGCGAATAGATACTTGCACAAGATCCAAGCACGGCAACTTCAGCGAGTGTTTAACAAGTGGGGGGAGTATGCGGCCGAGCGGATACGACTGAGAACCAACTTCCGGGCGATCCTCCAACGACGCTTGCTGGACTGGTTCCACCGGTGGATTGCATTCATCGAAGAGTGGAGACAGAAGCGGCTCGAGGCAGTGCTACTCGTACAGTGTGTGTATCGAGGTCGTCTTGCGCGGCAGGTATTCAAGACCCAGCGACTGCGAAACTCGAGTGTTCGTCTGATCCAACGCATCTACCGCGGGTATCGCGGACGACTCGCAGCAAATACCAGGCGGCAAATTAAAGCCCGCCAAGACTCAGGCTGTCGTGAGATTCGACTTCGTATTTGCCAGCGTGGGATGCTAATCTGCTTGGACACATTGCATTTCCACGCACTGCGAGAACGGCACATCAAGAAAATGGCGGAGCGACGAAGAGGTCTCCTCCTGCGCTCAGTTTTGGTCGACGGTCTCGCCGACTATCGCGACTACAAGAAGGAAAAGCGTGCTGAACTGTTACGTCGGCGACATGCAAGTGCTACGGTCATCCAGCGCAACTTCCGTCGCCACCACTGTCAGATCGTTTTCCGAGAATCGGTTGCACGCCATCGAGCGGCACTTCGGATCCAGCGAGTCTACAGAGGACATAGTGGACGGCAACGAGTGAGGAAGTACCGGTGGGAGATCGAAGCAGCAAGAAAGCTACAAACAATATGGAGACAGCGCCAAGCACGGCGGCTCGCCGAGAAGACACGAGCCGAGACGATTTTGCTTGGAGCGTACAAGGGCGACTTCACGGCGACGCAACGAGCGATCAAGATGGGCTACTGGTACGTCTCTGACGAAGAAGGCAACAGTATTCTCCACTTAGCTGCGGCTGCGGGCCACAAGCGGGTTGTGAAACTGTGTCTACGGCACCAAATGGACATCAACGCCGTCAACAAGCACCTCCAGACCCCACTCCACTTGCTCCTCGCCAACCTGCCACCGCTGTTACTTGCCGACGAAGATATCCAACGCGCAAATGATGACCGAGTGGCGTTGGCGGCGTATATGATCGACCATGGCGCGTGGCATGAAGCGGCTGATGAACACGGACTGACGCCTCTGTTGTTGTGCTCTGCTCTGGGTCAGACACCAGCGACGGAGATGCTACTGGAGCGCAGTGCAAACACCGATGCTCGAGCCGTCTCCGGTCTCCATGCGGCTCAGCTCGCCGTCGAAGGCAGCCACGCCACCACGCTTCAAGTGCTTCTCGCATCTGGAGGATTTGATGTCGAATGGCATCCGCATGATACCCTGCTACTACTCCACGCGTGCGCTGGTCGAGGCCTCATCGACTGTCTTCGCGTGCTTCTCGACCATCTCTCGAACGTGGTGTTGGTCGACAACCAACTCAATCTCAAGGACGACGACGGCTACACTCCTCTCATCTACGCGATCAGCAACGCAAACGTCGACGCAGTGCAGTGTCTTCTGGAGCACGGCGCGAGTCCGGACGAGAAAGACTTTTTCGGTCGATCTCCTCTGCACTTTGCTGTCTCAGTCGGAGAAAGTGGCTCGCCGAAGGCTGTGGAGCTGCTCATGACGTACGACGTCGACGTCAACGTCAAAGATACCGATGGTGACGCTGCGCTCCACATCAGTTGCGAGAAGGATTCACGGTTGGAATGCACTCATCTATTGCTCCGCCACGGCGCAGAGATTGGTGCCAATGCGCTCGGCAACCACCCGTCTCATCTCGCAGCTCGTCAAGGTGCTGTGCGCACGCTGAAGCTCCTGGTGGAGTATGGCGCAGACATGAATATCAAGAACTACGCTGGCAAAACCCCGTTGGGTATGGCACGCATGCTCGATCAGAAGGCTGTCGTGCAATTCATTCTCCAGTATTTCGCGGCTGAGCCGGTGGAACAGGTAGGCCAAGTGCCAGAAGGTGAAGACGACAACGAAGACAAAGAGGAAGATGAAGAACACCCTGAACGCACGCAAAGCGAGTGGGACGCCGCGCTGAAGGCGGCCTTTTACATGGGGACGCTTGCCGAGTGGGCGCATTACATCGACGCCCTAACCGAGATCTCGTTCTACGCCTACCCGTCGTCTGACGCTGATGGTGGTGTTCGTTGTACGTGGGACTCGCCAATCGAGTTTGATGCTGCGTTGGGCGAAACATGGGAAGTTATGCGAGGAGGAGGCAACAGTATGGCGTCGCGTTTACGTGTTACACCGACAGCGGAAGAAGAAGACACTGAGGCGAGTAACTCTACACCAGAAGCCGCTGAGCTTCGAGCGGGATCGGGCGTTCGGTACTTCTACCACAACAAGATCACGGGGGAGGTCCGTACGGCCGTGCCTCCAATCGACTACAGTCTGCTGCAAGACGTCGTCCAGAACTCCAAGCGTCACCAGCGCCTTCGACAGAAAATCCGCAAGGTCTCCGCCGAAAACGGTGCCTCGGCGATGGAATACATGCGCTTTTTCCACGAATTTGAAGCTGAAAGTGCCCAGACAAAGACCGAGCTACTGGCGGCGATCAAGATCCAGCGCCACTTCCGAGCTCGACGCACCAAGCGAATGGTCAAACTGCTTCTCTTCGAGAACAAGAGCGCCGTTCACCTTCAACGAGCATTCCGTGGGCGACAGGCACGCAAAATGGCAGCTTCTCGACGCCACGAACACGCGTGCGCTATCAAGATCCAAGCTGACTGGCGAGGATTCTCTGTCCGCAAGCGCGAGCAACATGTTCTTCGTGTTGAACGAGTTGCCCATCGTCATCGTAGGCTCGCGGCACTCAAGATTCAGCGGCTCTTTCGTGGCCATTGCGCTCGGCGACTCGCCTACCGCGAGAAAGTCGTGCAGAAGCTTGGGCCAACCGGGTACTTTGCCTGGGAGCAGGCTCGGCGTCGTGCACGCGTCGAGCAAACCTACAAAGTGTGGGACGAAATGGAGCTCCCACGCGAGTTTCCTGGCGTGTATTTCTACTGCCACCAAGTCACTAGATTGTGTTCATGGGAGAAGCCACGTGAATGGCAGGCGCACGATGTCGAGCAGTTCCACGAGCGGTGCCAGCTCTTCCGTTGGGGGTACACGCAACCAATGAAGCGCGCGGCGATTCGTCTACAGACTTTGTGGCGTGCTCGCCAGGCGCGGATCGCGTTCCGGCTCATTCTCAAGTCGGTGCGGCTCATGAAAACGGCAGAGCGCGAGTATCTGGAAGACCCGACCAACCTCGTGAAAATGGGCAACTACGTGCTCTTTTTGCACTCGATCCAGCACGACTACGAACGTGCTCGACCGCTGTACGCACGGCTCATACGTACGATGGCACAGCGAGGCCCCGACGTGCCGTTCATTCTCTTCTCGTACGCGATTTACTTGTATGTGACCCAAGAAGACGACGTCTCGCTAGTGGAAGACATGATCCTGCGAGGCAAACTGCTGGACAAGCAACTGATCAAGTACAAAATGGCGTTCCTCGGCTTCTTCCGGCAGTCGCTGCTCCAGAATCCGCAGGATGCCGAGAGCAACTTGAACTATGCAGCGTGTCTCCAGTGGCTGTACGACCAGTATGACGAGTCCACGCCGTTTTATCTTCGCGCGATCGCGGCAAATCCTCATAAGAAGGGCACAATGGAGTTGTTCCAGGATATGCTGAACCGCAAGAAGCACATCGACAAGGCCAAGAACCCGACACGATTCTCCAAGCCCACAGGCAGCAAGAAGAGGACCAAAGAGGAAGAGCAAGAGCTGAACGCGCCGTACGACGGCTTCGAGATGTTCCGCCGATGGCAAGTGAAGCAGGCCGAAGAAGATGATTTGAGACGACGCAAGCAGTTTGAGGCAGACCAGGACGCGGCCAATCGACTGGACGCGGCTCGGAAGATCCAGGCGCGGTACCGTCGTCGACAGGCCATGCGCAAAGTCAACAAGATCAAGAACGAACGGCGAATGGCCGTGTCCATGGCCGAGTTGGCCGGCACCAAGGCCGTCTACGAGCGCGTACGAATGGCGTTTGATCAAGTGAGTCTCACGATCTCACCTCCTGACACCAAGACCAAGCCAGTCAAAGGCAAGAAGGCTTTGGTTGGTGCTACTCCACAGTCCAAGGCCATGAGTGTGCCCATGGCGCACCTGGAAGAGCTCTTCCAGGCCATGGATTTGTCGCTGTCGCCCGAGGAGCTCCATGAGACGACGGCCGAGTACCGCGCGCAGTTCGGCAAGACGCTGAATGTGAGCGTGATGGACGTGACAACGTTTGCCCAGGCCAACGCGCGGATCTGCGCCAAGATGAAGACGAAGGCGACGACCAAGTAAGTTGAAAAGGCGTTATACAGTTGTGTTTATGGTTATTCCTTGGGTATTCTACGTTTGATGGTGGTGGTGGTGATGTGGTGATGGGGTTTTGATACTATAGCACAGGTTGTCGAGATGCAGGACGATGAGAGGAGGAAGTGGCTGGACCTGCTCACTGGGAGGCGTCCGCGACCCACGCGGACCGACACGTTTCCTCGCACGATGCCCGCTTGCCCGGTTCCGGATGCAGCAGCGATGCCATGAGGAAGACTGCGTGCGGCGAGAGCTTGGACGGGAAGAGCCACGACGGAAAGGACACGGCGCGGCTGCCACGGCGTCCGCTGGGCGCGCCATTGGCAAGCGACGAGGCCACCGCGGCGCTGCTCATCTCCATCGGCTTGACAGGAGGAAGAGGGGGTGCGTTCTGCAGCCACCACGACGAGGAAGACGACGATGTGGACGAAGGCTGGCAGTTGGGGTGGACTTGCGCGATGCGGAAGGCTGGAGGAACGGCGTCGTCGATAGGGGTGGAGGCCGAGTCACTGCTGAGGGAAGAAGAGGTGGAAGATGTCGACGAGGAAGACGAAGGCGGCAGCGGTATCCGCGTGAGCGGAGGAGCTGGCTGATAAATAGAGGCGTCGAACAACAGCTTGCCGGTCTGCGGGTCGCACGGCAGCGACCGGATCCACTCGCAGAACTTGAGGTACCGCGGACACGTGGGCAGCTCCTTGCCAAAGGGCAGCGAGCCGGCCAGCAGACTGTACAGAATCACGCCCACAGACCACATATCCGCCTTGCGGCCGTCGTATCCGTAGCGTGCGTTCTGCAGAACTTCAGGTGCGACGTAGTGAGGCGAGCCGACAATCGAGTTGAGGCGGCGGAACCGAGCCGCTGGCAGTAGAATGCTGCTGCTTCCAAGTGCGTCCTGGTCGTCGTCCAGCTCTGGCAGCATCGTCGAGAAACTGCGTCCGTCGTCCTCAGCCGACGCGGAGACTCCAGCGCCGCTTCCTCCGCTGCTCACGGCCGCAATAAAGTGAGCCGAGAGCCCAAAGTCGGCGATCTTGAGCACGTCCGAGTCACTGAGAAGAAGATTTTCCGGCTTGAGATCGCGGTGCACGATGCCCAACTGGTGGCAGAAGAGCACGCCCGACAGAAGCTGCGTGAAGTACCCACGCGCGACGCGCTCGTCCACGCCATTGTCCGAGCGGATCCGGTCAAAGAGCTCTCCACCGGCTGCGAGCTCCAGAACGAGGAAGATCGTGCTCTTGCTGGGCTGGATGTACTCAAGCACGTCATACAACTGCAGCACGTTCGGGTGGCCGCCGTGGGCGACCTGGCCGGACACCGAGTTGCCCGTGAGCTTGTGCATGTGCGCGATCTCGCGGTAGATCGACTTGCGGCTCTCGAGAAAGGCGCGGTACTTGGCCGGCAGCTTCGGGATCGTGTACACGCTGTCGCCCACAGTGATATGCTGCGCGCGCTGCTGCTGCGGCAGCATCTCCATCTCGGACGAGTCACGCGACATCATGAGCATCATCATCAGGTCTTCGTCTTCGTTGCCCATGGGCATATCACCACCGCTTCCCGAGCCTCCGTTGCTACCGCCGCCCTTCATTTCTTCTCGCTGCGGCTGGTGGGACGACGCGCCGTGGGCTCGTCCGTCGTCGGCACGCAGCGTGCCGTCCATCATGGCGTCGTGGTCTTCATCGTCGTCGTCGTCTTCGTCGGCGTCCAGTTGCCACAGTGCGACGCACATTTCCAGCGTCAATTCCTTGAGCATCTGCGGCGTGACGCTGCTGTGGCCATTGCCACTGCGCGCGTCCACGTAACACGCCACGAGCTCGCGCTTGGCAGGCAGCTTGACCCAGTACACATGGTCCAGCGTCATGCTTCGCAGACTGTGGCCCGTGAGCGGCACGCCTTTCTTGATGATCTCGGCGCGGCGCAAAACGCTGGGCGTCGACAGCTTGTAGCCGACGGGGTTGAGCATCTTGATGGCCACGTGGCGCTGCTGCAGCTTGTCATACGCCTCGTTCACGACGCCCGCGATGCCGCCGCCCAGGTAGTTACCCATGGAGAAGCGCGCGTCCATCTTGGGCTCGGCCGCCGCCAGCGCCGCCATGGACGACGGCATGGCCGCCGAGGAACCCGCCGACGACGCGTCGCCGTGGACGTAGATGTTCTGGCCGTCGTACGCCGCCACCATCACGGGCTTGACGTTGGCCTCGCTCAGCGGCATGTACTTGTACTTGCCCTTCAACATGGTCATTCCCGCCATGGTTTCGTCGTGTGCTTGGTTAGCTTACCGCTTGAAAATGACGGAAAACCAACGAGTTCTTCGGAGAACACTTTGGGGTCTGGATCAAATCGCCAACAGAACCAACTTGGTCCGGAGATGCGACGGAGTTGGGAGAATCGCTGGAACACGTCCGGTAAAATCCAGAGAGTGGGTGCTGTGTTTGCTGTGCACGTCGGGAGTTGACGAGAACTGGATTATAGGATCTGGATTCCAGGTAGCAAGCACGTGCGCTTGGTGGAGTGGCGTGACGCGATGTGCTGGCGTCCGACGCGGTCGGTAGTACTGTGCTGTGCGCGTGCGATTGCTTGCTCGGCACTCGCTCGTGTGTCGCGCCGGCCAACGCAAGGAAGGAAAATGCAGTCGTTCTGTTTTTTCTTTTTCGTCGCCGGACTACACTGCCTGCCTCGACGACAGTGCCGGTCGGGCTGTTTTCCTTTTCCTTTGTTTGTTTGGGTTTTTGGGCCAAAGTTTTCGTTCTGCCGAACTGACCCGCGACGTGAGCAATGCTGCCAGAACAAAGTGATGCACAGAGTCGTGGCGTCGCAGGTTGGTTGCTGCCGTGTGGGGTTCGGTTCCGGATAATCCGCGACGTCGACAGAAGGAAGCGTCGCAAGACTTGCTTCAAGAGTGAATGCGTGTACTCATAGTAGACCGGGTATTCGATTTCGAGGGTGGGGACGAGCCCTAACCTCCGTCTGTCCTTACTCCCTTTCGACATCAGTGTACTGATGTACGCTATCAGGAGTGAACCTATAAACTTCAAGGTTCAAGTTTGAGCAAACCAAACCGATCACGAGCCGAATTTCATTTGAGCTTTCTCACAGTCGTGTCACAAATCGCAATTTGTAACCACTTCACAAAAACGAAGAGAGAGAGAGAGTCGGGCATCCAAAAAGAGTTCTGGCCCTTTGCTCCGAGC
Organism: Pythium dissotocum; assembly: GCA_023336355.1. NCBI lineage: Eukaryota > Oomycota > Peronosporomycetes > Pythiales > Pythiaceae > Pythium > Pythium dissotocum. The sequence continues at coordinate 44,293 of JAADWY010000048.1, read as the reverse complement.
GAGAACACCAAAGTGAAGTTGCACCCAGAAAACCATAATCACACAAGTAGACATACATCCTCTCCAAATTGCGTTTATAGACATAAGTTCATCATGACACTCGCCATGACCAGCTCCTTTGACGCCAATGATCCGCGCGATCTTGCCGTCGGCGGCTCGCCTGCGCCGTGGCCTCCATGCCTCCATCACCACCATGAAGCAGCAGAATGCGTTCTCCTCTTTCTCCCACGTGACCCCTGACGGCTCCAGCCCCACCATGGTGGACGTGGGCCACAAGAGCGTTACGCGCCGCAGCGCCACCGCACGCTCCACCATCCGCCTTCCGCCATCCGTTCTCGCGGAGCTCAAGCGCCTGGGCGGCTCTGGCGGTGCGTCCGACGGCGGCCTGCGTCTCGTAGGACCCAAGGGGCCCATCGGCACGACCGCCATCATCGCTGGCGTGCTGGGAGCGAAGCAAACCAGCAATTTGATCCCATTTTGCCACCCTCTGCCCATCGAAGACGTCCGAATCCGCATCACGACGCCGCGCGAGGACGTGATCGTGGTCGAATGCGACGTGCGCGTGACCCACAAGACGGGCGTCGAGATGGAGGCGCTCACGGGCGCCAGCGTCGCCGCGCTGTGCGTGTACGACATGTGCAAGGCGCTGTCCCACGACATCGTGATCGAAAAAACCGAGCTCGTGAAGAAGACCGGCGGCAAGAAGGACTTTGACCGGGGTCAGGACTCGAATCAAGCTTAAATACAGTCTACTATTACATGCTGTGTTGGTCGTCATACATACTGGTACACAAGAGATTTCTAGTCCTCGAACTCGTCGTACTCGGCCTCGTAGTCGTTGTCGGCGTCTTCCTCGGCCGTTGGCGTGAACGGAGATGACGCCTTCACTGCCTCTGCGGCCACTGAGGGCTTCGTCGCTACAGTGGTGATCACAGGCGGTTGTATCCGCGGTGGAGACGTGGTTTTGGCGTCGTTGTCGTCGTCCTCGAAGCCATCTTCGGCCTCGTAGACATCGTCCACTTCCACTTCCTCGTCCTCTTTCTTCGCTGAGGCGACAGGGGCAGCCACCTTGGCCTCAGTCACTACGGCGTCCTCCTCAAAGTCGTTGTAATCCTCAGTCTCATCAGCGTAAGCGTCTTCTGTAGCCTCCGAAGCCGTGGGCTTGACTTTGACTGGCTGAACTGATGAAGCTGATGCTGACGCTGTGGCCGCTGGCTCATCAGACTCAAAGTCTTCGTAGTCGACTTCGTCCGACGGCGGTGGTGACGGAGCTGACGACGAGATGGGCGAAGGATCTGCTGAAGTGACGAGCTCAGGGGCGTCGACCTTCGGCTCTTCAAACTCATTATCTTCGTCGTTGTATGCCGCGTCGTCAGTGGCTTCAGTCACTTCAGTCACTTGAGCACCAACTTCAACAGCATCGTCAGTTGGTGGCGTTTTCTCTGTGTCCACCACTGACTCCCTGGCTTCTTCCACTTCTTCCTGAGGCGTTGCTTGGTCAGCAGGCGCGTCATCATCAAATGCGTACTCGTCAGCAGTATCGTCCGTCTTCGCAGGCTCCTGCGACTCATTTGCTTGCTGTTCTACGACCATCTCAGGTGAAGTGGAAGGCTCTTCATTCGACGGCAGCTTCTCCGTACTTTCTGGTGTCGTCACTGCCTCCTCCTCTTGCTCTTGCTCTGCGTCGTTCACTGACTCGCGGTCCATAGCTTCTTCCTCTGTCACACCATAAGCAGGACACTCATCTTGCTTCTCGGATGATACATCCGCAGCATCCTCACTTTTCTCCACACCAACTTCGTCCTCAGTATCTTCACGACGTGGAGTCTCTAGTGTTGACTGCGGCTGTTCGGCTTCACCATCGACAACCTCAGTGGATGCTGGTGGCTCGTTGTTTGGATCAATCGCGGACGACTGCAAAATAGCGTCGTCGTCCAGTGACGCCAACGTAACGCCATCGTCGTGACTCGAAGCCTCCAGTGGATCTGACTCTGGCGGAGGTTCCTCCACTGGCGCACTTTGAGCTTCTTCAGTCACTTCAGTAGGCTGTGGCGTTTCGTTGGCTGCCGACGGCTCTTCTCCACTGACTTTGATCTTATCCGCGGCTTCATCCGTGGGTTCGTCTTTCTCGATAGCCTCCTCGGCAGGCTTTTCATTCTCCGTCACCGCAGGTTCCTCCGAGTCGACGAGCTCTTGTGACTTCTCTTTGACTTGCGTTGACGTCTCCTCTGTCGCCTCTTCAACAGGCAACGAGGTCTCTTCAGCCAAAGGCACGGTGGCCTCCTTAACAGTCTCAGAGGTCTGTGGGTTTGCGGCAACCTCTACATCTGTAGCTGCAGACGCTGGTGCAGCAGCCTCTTCATCAAACGCGTACTCGTCGGCATACGCCTCATCTGGGGTATCCTCAGGAGCTGCCGCGAGCTCCGCTGTTGGCTCGGGCACTGGATCGGCTGCTTCTTCGCTCGATTCTGGAGCAACGCTTTGCGGAGGTTCTTCGTCCTGAGCTGATTCGGTTTTTGCCTCATGAAGCTCATCCGCCGCTGGTTCCGACACTTCATTGGAGACTGCTTCTACTGGCGGCTCGGTGGCTTCACTATGGAGCTCGTCCGCTGCCAGCTCCGTAGTTTCGACCTGAACAATCTCATTAGCTGATGGCTCAGAAGACTCAACAACAAGCTCATCAGAGGATGGCTTGGAGTTGTCGTCATGTTGCTCCTCCACCGATGGTTCGTCAGCGACCGTAGCGTTCGTCACGTCGACTTCCTCAGCTGCGGTCACGAGAGGCGTAGCTACAGCTTCCTCTTCTGTCATAGGCGAAGGCAGCTCTGCGACCTCCGTTTCTGGTGTCGACGCCGCGTCTGCACTGGTTTCTGCCGACTCCGTCGCAGGCTGAGGAGGCTCAGCGTGGTCGCCATCATCACCAAACGCGGTGTCGTCCTCGTACAGATTCTCCTCTTCAGGCGTCGCTGGTCTCTCATCGACGACGGCCTCTGCTGGTTCATCTGCCTGCGGCTCGTGCTCGTCAGTAGTGAGTTCTCTTGGCCCTGCACTCTCATCACCTGCGGCACTTGCATCACCTGCTTCCACAGCTTCCGCTTGCTCTCCCACGCCGTCCAACTCTGCTTGAACACCGTTCGACTCCTCGTCCGCCACATGCGACTCCGCTGGCGCACGTTCGACCTCCACTTGATCAACTACGGACACCGCTTCCGTCCCATCAGACGGAGGATCTGAATCGACGGCATCCTCATGCGTCTCAATGGCGTCAACCTGCTCCTCAAAGTCAACGTCATCTCCGTAAGCCTCTGGAGTCGCTGCACGTTCTGCTCGAAGCTCCGACTCCGTTGCAGTAGCCTGCGTCTCCATTGGTTCTGGTCCTTCTCCACTCGCCAGATCTTCGTGAGGTTGTTCAGCAGCAGTGTCGTCTACCTTGTCCTCAGTTATCACGTCAGGTGCTGCGTAGGTCTCGTCCTCAGCAAATTCAGCGTCTGCGTATCCGTCGGGCGTGGCAGCACGCTCCTCGACGGCTTCCGTTTCAACCGGCGGTTGCACTGCTGCCGTTGCGTTGTCGCTGGGTTGCTCCGGCTCCGAGTCGACTGGTGGTGTGGCGTCCTCATCTGCAGATTGTGGTTTTGGTTGCTCCTCGAGAGATGAGACCTCAACCGCGCTTTCGTCTGAAACTGGCACGACGTCATCACCAGAAGCGACGGTCTCGACATCGCCCTCACCTTGATCAGTCGCCTGTGGAGAAGAATCGGCGTCACCATCGTTTGCCACGCTAGCAGAAATTTCGGAAGCATCATCTGTGGCTCGCGCAGCTGACGGTGACTCTCGCGCTGGGGCTGCATCACTCAGCGGTGCGTCAGCTGGAGGTTCATCCGCGACAACTTCACCAGCTTCGGGCTCAGTCAATGGTGGCTCTTGCGGTGTTGTATCTGTGTCCTTGATTTCTTGCGGCATTGTATTCGTTTCCCTCGCTTCTTCTATAGGAGTCTCGTGTTCAAACTCTTCATCCTGAGCGTACCCATCCGGCGTTGGCACCCGGTCCGACGTCGTCTCCTCTTGCAACTCCTGACTAGTAACAGCCTCGTCCACTAGGCTGGGCTTGGATTCAACGTCAAGTGGAGCAGCGTCTTCAACAGGTTCTGCTACTGGCGATGCTTCCGTCGACCCGGTGTCCTCGGAGGCATGTTCCTGTTCACCAGGCACGGCTTCGTCTCCTCCAAAGTCAGTCTCGCTGTACACATCAGGCGTTGCTGCTCGATCTTCTTCGTTTGGTGGTGCAACGGTCTCAACGTCGGGTGGAGGCACCTCTCGCAGCTCTTCAGCTCCCTCGACTGGCTCGGGATCACGAGCAGACGCGCGATTTGCCGAATCACCAACCTCCTCACTCGCAAATTCAGCCGCGCTGTAAACGTCCGGGGTAGCGGCGCGAGGCTCCTCGCTCGGTGATTCAATTTCGACAGGTGGTGGTTCGCTCGCGACTTCTTCTGATGGTGCGACGGGGTCAGAGCTACTAGGTTCATCCCAAGGAGTGGCTTCGACAGCATCGTCGACAAGTGATGCTTCTGTGACTTCAGTTGGCTCGACTGGAGCTGCAGCTTTATCAGACACCTCCTCGTTCATAGCAGCCTCAGCCTCGTTTGTTCGCGTGTTTGCTTCCGTCTCTGGTTGTTGTTCCGTCGCCGTAGCCTCTTCATCTTGCTCTTGCTCCGCTGTCGTTGCGGCATCTTCAATGACCGCCGTAGTTGTCTCCATCGTATCTGCTTCCGTTTCTGTGGTGAGCTCAGGAACGTCATTTGCGGCATTGTCAATCGTAGGAATCTCCAACGCGGCCTCAGGGGCTGCACACGATTCCTCTCTTGCCTGCGAAGTCTCCAGATTGCTGAAGCTCTCGTCATCGTACTGAACTTCGTCGCCCTCAGGAGCAACGACCTGTTCGTCAGCAAGGATAGGATCGGCCGCTTGGGTCACGTCCATCGCAACAGCCTCCTCAGCCGATTCTGTGGTGTCAGCAATCACCGCACCGTCGACTGCTGAAGAAGGGATCTCGTCCTTCCCAAGCTCCATCTCTGCCTGCTCGACAACCGTGACGGCTTCCGCCTCTTCACTTGCCGCGTCGACTGGTTGTTCCTCGACCGGTTCAGATTGTTCAGCTTCATCAGCTTGGACTGGTTCAGCTGCTGACTCTGCAACAGGTTGCTTCTCGGTTGTGGGCTTGAAAGGCGAAACTTCTGCCGGCTCGAACAGACTCGAAGTCTCTTCTTCAGTCGCGTTAGGCAGTGTCTCGTCGCCAGCGTCCTCAGGAGTGTCTTCGAAGTCTTCTTCTCCGTAGGACACATCTGTTTGGCGGCTCTCGGGACGCTCCTCACTAGATGGCGTTTCCGCACGGACTTCTTCCTGGGTCCCACCGGAAGAAGGCGATTCTTCCGCTGCACTCGAATCGCCAGTATCTTGCCCGGGATCATTCAACGTTGCTGGCTCGACAGCGCTGGCTTCGTCCACAGAAGACGAGTTATCATCTGAAGCTGCCACTGGAGCTGCTTCCTCAGAAGTTGACGGTTGTTCATCACTCGAGGTAGGAGTTTCTGCTACTTCCGAGGACGTGGTCGGCTCTGACTCGGAAGCTGGAGGCGCATCGTCTGGTTGTTCACGTTCATCTTCCTCAACGCCACCGACTTCCTCAGCGTGGTCATACTTTCGTGAAGTCATTGGCTCTGGTCCAGCAGTCTCAGCTCCAGTGATTGCATCGTCAGCCTCCACCGCCTCGACAGCATCTCCACCATCAGTCGCTGTCGGCTCTTGCATAGACACAGCGTATTCTTCGGCGCCAGGAGGGCTGTCGGTGACTGTTTCTTCTTGTGTATCTGCCACTCCGGATTCAACGTCAGCTGCAACAACTTCCTCAACTGGAGCATTGGCTTCTTCCACGACTGCGACTGGAACCGGTGCCGCGACAGAAAACTGAGGGATGAAACTCTTATCCTCTTGTCCGGTGACTTGAGCTGTGAGATTCATCAAAGTTTCAAACGAAGTGTCGCGGCCCATCCCATCGTCGTCCAGCGTCTGTGGTGCGTTGTCGCCACCGTCCAGATCATCGAAGTCGTTGTACTCATCCGCATACAGATCGTCGGCAGCCGATGCAGCAGCGACGACTGCAGCCGCTTCTTCCACAGTCGCTTCAGCCGTCTTCTCCTCTGGTGGAGTATTAGCCTCCTCCTGCGTCTCAGCCGGCTGATCGGAGCTGGGAGTCTGGACGGACACGGCATCGTCCACAGGCAACGCAGACGAATCTCCAGCAACTGCTTCGGCTGACGCAGCTTTTCCAGTAATTTCGACAGGGGCTTCGGTCGATTCCTGGTGGACTTCGTCTCCTGCCGTTGAAACTTCTTCTGCCTTCGATTCATCCGCCTGCCCTCCTTGCTGTGGCGACAGAAGGATGTCTTCGTCTGCAGGCTTCGACAGAGGAATATCCTCCTCCATGGTTTCAGCCACGGCTGAAGTCGACTCTGCTTCCTTCTCGTCAGCCGTGAGAACGATGGCGGCACCGGCCATTGCTGCTGCTGCTGCTGCGGCTGAAGAACCTGACGCCTTCTTCTCGGCCTTCTTTTCAGTTGTAGACTTGGTCGTAGATGCTGGTGCTTTACTCGAAGCGCTCGTTGGCTTCGGTCTCACTGACGCACTGCCTGATTTATTCGCCGCTGGCGCTGGTCGTGACGGCGCCACTCCATCCGTCTTCATTGCCTTTGGAGGCACCGGCACGATCGGCTTTGTAGATGGAGTCCTAGCCACTGGCGTAGAGGCAACAACAGTCACAGGCTTCTTTTGAGGCGCGGGCTTGACTGACGCTGCCATAGGCCGCTTCTGGGTCGCATTGGCATCCTTGTTGGGTGTCGAGACGCTTGCCACCGGCTTGCGTGACGTAGGGACAACCCGAGACGTCGACGCTGTTGGCGTTGGAGCCTCCTTCTTCTTGATACTTGCGGAGTTTCCGTTGTTCGGACGCTTGGTCGACGCTTTGACTGGAGAGTCCGCCACCAAAGACACAGCGCTGCCATGGGCCAGAGACGACTTGGCCTTGTCGATCATCTTGTGGAGCTTTTCCGCAAAGCTCAATCGCTCGCGCTCTTGTGCTGCCTTAATCGCTGCCACATTTGCCGTGGGTGACACCGCAGAAGCTTGCATTTCATCCTTGAAGAGCTGTGCTGCGTACGAGTTGAGCGACTCATTCGATGCCGTCTTTTCACCACCTGACAGTCGAGAGGAGACCGGAGCTGGTTGTCTGCCTGTCTTCTTGGCCTTCGTCGTGGATTTCGTTGCTCCGGCACCGCTACGACCGCTCCTGGGTGAGACCGCAATAGGTGAGACCATGCCCGTTGTGCTTGCTGCAGCCGTTGTGTTGCTGCTATCGAGTTTGAGCCGAAACGAGGAAGACCGTGGCGTTTTATCGTCGCTCTCCTTCTCTCGCTTCTTCGCCTTTTCTTGAAGCTGCTGTCGACGCAGCGTCGCAGGCGATAGCTCTTCCGAGTCGCCATCATGGTGCGATGCTTGGACACCACTCGATCGCGTCTTCCTCGAGTCACTTCCCGCCGCCACCGATGTCGTTGTGTTGACTCCCTGTTTGTCTGAGCGACTCGTCAGAGGCTTCGTCTCCTTGAGGATCACTGCTTTTACTGGTGACGCCCAGGAGATCGCGCCACCATCCCCTCCAGTCGCAGCGACAATGTGGGTCTTCAACTGTCTTCTCTTGATTCCTTGAGTTCGCACGTGGTGGTCTCCAGCCGGCAGCTGATGGAGAGCAGCCTTCGCGTCAACGCCGTATGTCTCAAACAGCAAGTTATGCCTCTCTTCCTTCATGAACTTCTTCTTCTCCGATCCGCCGTGGCCAAGACCATCAAGAATCACGAGAGGACTGGCGACTTGGTTCCGCTGTGGATACTGCAGCTGATGTTGTTGCGATGACGGCGACGGAGCAGTGCCGTTGAATGACCGAATATTCGGCGGCAGATGCGGCGCTTTCCCGATTGGAGACGTGAACTTGGAAAACGACAACGCGTCTCGGCCGTTACCAGCCATCGCCCCGAGATGCTGCTGGTGACTAGGAGACGGGAATCCGTTCAAGTTACTCACACCGTGGCCGTGCTGTTGCGGAGCCTTTCGCTTGCTTGTACTTGTGCTCGACTTGGCTTTGGACTTCGTGCTCGTGCCTTGTCTGTGCTGCTGGAGCCGCTGGTGCTGAAGATCCTCCATTGAACTCGACTCACCAAGCAGATCATGCGCTGCGTTTTGTACTCGACGCTGCATCTGCGATGGCTGCTCCATGCTACACATCGCGATCTCTCTGGAGGCACTGGCGGCGTACTTTTGGATGCCCGGCTCCATCGGATACTTGGCCATGACCATCGACAGCTCACTCAGTCCAGTGAGATCGAGCACCATTTGCGCAGCGTGGCGATGACAGGACGCTAGACACATGAGCAAAGTCCCCACAGCACAACACGCCTTCTTGTCGTCAAACGACAGAGCTTGTCGAAGGAGAAACAGCAACAACGACACAGGCGACAGATCGCTGAGCCCAGGGCCCGACATGGAATCTCCACACAGCGCTTCGATCGTGGTCTTGTCGCCCAGTTCGCACAGCTCGAGCAGCACTTCGCACGCGTAGTAGTGTACTTGACGCGTGTGGACACTATAGGTCTTGTGGAAGATGATCGTGGCGAGCACGAGGTGCGACACTCGGTTCTCCAGCAGCGCCGTCAGTCCAGCGTGGACGCGTGTGAACACTGCCAGAGCCCCACAGGCAGATGCCTGAAGGATCGCGTCCTCTGCAAACTTACGCATCGCGAGCGTCACGAGCTCGATGATGCCGTTACGGAGAAAGTAATGGGTACTCTTGCCACACAAGAAGCACAGGCGACGCAGCAGCACGAAGCCGTAGCACTGGATGACTGCGTGGGTGTGATGCCGCTTGAGAATGTCGATGAGCAAGGCCTCGCCGCTTCTCGTGTGGACGAGATCTGCCGTCGCCTGTGGGAACGCACGCATCTGCTTCACGAGCGTCGACAGCAGCGTCTTGGTCGTCAGCGCGTCGGCGAAAGAGCTCTCGAGCTGCTCCATGGTCGACAGGATGTTGGCGTACTCATCCACGGACTGGGCATTGTCCAGCGTGACGTTGGCGGGCTGTTCAGATGCTTCTGTGGGCGGTGATTGCGACTTGGACTTAGACTTCCGTCGGGCTGGAGCCTCACGTAGTGGTAGCTCATGTTGTTCCTCATGAGGCGTTGGCACTGGATCAATCACGACTTGTCGTGGAGCAACAGACACTGACTCAGCATCTTGCACAGCATATGAATGGCTTGATGCAACCACCGAAGCATTCTCCTCCTTCTCCACTGGCTCGGCTGCTTCTTGCTGTCGCTCGTCCTCTGCAGACGCTGCCTCTTCTTGCCCTGCAGGCTCATCGCTAGCCGCTTGTACTGGCTCACTCTCTTGCGCTAAAGGCTCTCCCTCCGTCGTGATTTCTCCACTCGTCACCGCCACCACCTCCTCCTCCGCTTGAGCCGACTGTTCACCGCCTCCATCGCCAGGCGTCGCCTCCTCGGCGTCGTCCGTCATCGACTCGCGGATGCGGTCCATCGCCAGTCCGATCTCCACCTCGCCGTCGTCATACTCGACCGTGAACGTGCCGTCTTCCAGCGCCTCCTGGATCTTCCCAGGATACCATTCGTCGCCGCTGGCGTACCGTCCGAACACGCGCGTGCCCACGCAGATCGTGCCGCGCTTGTGCGCTCTCAGGAACTGCGTCCGCACGTGGTACTCGGCCTCTCCATCATCATACAGAACATCAAACGTCTCGTCGTCGTGCGCGGCGTGGATGACGCCCGGATACCACACGTCGTCACTATTGCCGTCGTAGAGGCCGTCGACGCGCGCGCCGACTGCGAAGCGCCCCGTCATGTTGAAGGCGCGAACACACAGGGACCGAGAGCCGCTTTAGCGTGGGCGGATGCCTGTCGTGGCCGCTGGGCTGCAGCGATGAAATGGCGGCAGACACGTTGGGGGGAAACCGGCGGCATCTTCTCATTCAACCGCGAGTCGGTTGCATCATGCTTCCGTTACACCGTCGGTCCGGGTTACGGTATTTTTGGCGCGAAAAGCGACCTCGTAGAACGGGAATTTGAAGCAGAACCGTAAAATGGCAGAGAGATCAAGAGGTGAAATCCCGGTATTATTTAGAAGAGCAGCTTCTTCGTGAAAGAAAATAATAGAATCGCAAGCACGAGAGAGGCTCCGGTTCACGAATGCTGCACGGAGGATGGATGACGGGCGGACTGTTCACTGTTCACAGTATGTGGGTTCGATTTCGACTGGCTTCAACGGCATTCACAGCGCCATTTCTGCCTGTCTCGCCGCCTTTTCGGCGCGGATCTGGCTGATGAGCTGAAGAACATGCTGGCGGTCGGCTTCTACCTGCGCGATTCGCCGCTCCGCCGGCCATTGCTCCTGCGGCGGCGGCTGCGCTCGAAGCGCCATCTGCGCCCGCTGCAGTTCGTCGCGGTCTTCTTGTTGCTTGCGCGCGATCTTCTCTCGTAAATAATCGCACTGGGAGACGACACAGCGCTGGCCGTGCGGCGTGGGGCATTGCTTAGCGTGGTAACAGAGAAGTCCCCAAATCCGCGAGCAGTTCGGACAGCTACACCACCAAGAAAACATCATTTTAGGGAACCAGCACCAGGAGGCACGGCAGGTTGATGCTGGATCTTACCTTTCAATAGGCGAGTGTCGTCGTCTTGGTCCGTAACACCGCACGAAATGGTCGATACTCGCCTTGATCTTGTGGCAGCGCCCGTCATTCGCCATACAGTTCTTGATCGGACACGTCGCCGAGTGGAGCAATGCCTCATTATAGACGAGAAACTTCTGCTCATGCGCACCGCTGCTGCTACTGCCGTTGCTGACCGCCGAGAAACTGCCGCTGGAGCTCAGCCGCGTGCGGTACGAGCCGCTATCCATGTCCACGTCCATCGTGACGAGTGGAAAGGCTTCGATGCAGATCGTCGTTGGGCCACCTTTACGTGTGGGGCTTCTTCAACCGTCACGTGGAGGATTCGGATGGTTCTTTCACGTGCGGATACAGCGGATGGAGCTCTACGGGTCGACGGGTGCTTTGCTGGATGCTGCGCGCTTGTAGGGATGAAAGGAGCGCGCGGTGGTTGCTGTCGTTGCGGATGCCGCTCTCTTCCGTCACGTGGCCGTCGCACTCGTTCCTTCGGTCCGTGCTCCTCTTCCCGTCTCGTGGGAAGCTCTTGACACAGGCGGGACAACAATCACTCTCGCAGGCGGGTTTCATCCCGCGCGAGAGTGACATGCCACAATGAAGGTCCCCCCACATGTCACTTTCACGAGAATTTTTTGGATTATGGAGTCTGGTTACCAACCCTGTCTGTTCATGACCGATACGAACCACCTGGTGAGGCGAAGATGCACGGAAGCCTGGCTGGGACAAAATCAAGCGGAAACCGGAAACGGCGCGGCAGTCGGTGCAGCCAACGAACGAACTTCGTGTGGAGAACGCCAAGTGACTACTGTACGCAGGTATGTGTTGACTGAAATGCGATCATGTCGCGGCTTGAATTCTCTTCATCTCAATAAATACTAGGCCCTTCTCTAACTAACGGTGAATCTAATCTAAAACGCTGAACGCTCTATCACTTGGCTTGCTTGCTTGCTTGGGTTTCATGCAGAACATGCGCTTGGTCTCAGAGGCTGCACTTCTTCAGCCGAGAGCTGACAGTGGTGGCGCACGAGCTGCTGGTGGGACGCATCCAGATCCATGTATCCTTCCAGACTCGTCAGCGCAATCGCATTCACGTGCGGGTAGCACTCGAGATGGTGCCAGTTGATGCAGACGTAGCCGTTCTTGTGCTGGTACACAACGCCGACGCGCAGGCGGTCGACCTCAATCGTGGCGTCGCACGACCGGCAGCACGCATGCGCGCGGCGCGTGCACTCGATGATGTAGGTGCCGTCGCGCGTCCATGGGGACTCGATGCTGTCGGCGTTGGTGGGGCTGTCCTGGTTCATGATGTTGGTTGCCGTTGGTTTGCTGTCTTGTTGGCGAATGGGTTTCCTTTCCTTGTCACTCGACTCGACTCGATAGGACACCGTGTGGGAAGGAGTTGGCTTCACTACTGATCGCGAGTCTTCAACGTGGGTGAAGTCTTGCAGCCAGCTGATGACACAAGTTGTGGATGGCGTTCGCAGGCTCTGGATGATGGCCGAGTTGCTGGATTGAAGCGGTGCCAGCAGGAGAGTTGGAAAACGCTTGGGTGTGGTGTGGTGGAGGCTTGGCGCGTGGGTGTGGGTGGGTGTGTGATTTGTTCACTGGATTCCACGGAGGACAAGCGGCGGCACTGGATGCGGAAGCGAATGGGCGAATGACTGGAGAAAGCGTCGGCGGCACGGTTAGATTTTGGATCGGCGGGCAGCCAAGTGTGGCCCGGACTCCTGGACGCCTGGACGCTGGATGCCTACACTGCGAACTCTGGAGTTTGAAGCAGCCCCGTCTGCAACGCGAGACCTGCCCTGCTTGTCTGGAGGCGGGCTGTCGCACAATTGTTGGTTGCTGGCCGGTTTGGCTCCAGCCAACAGCCAGACCTCTATCTTTTGATACGACTGTTTGGAAGTGTGCTAGCGACAAGGTGCGTGGGCTCCACCGTGTGAATCAAGCAGCCAAACTGGATGTGGGTATGTACAGAACCTGCAACAACTGATGGATCCGACGGGAACCTCCACCTCTACTTTGCTCGACGTTAGGTATCGATTTTGAAAGGGATCGTTTGACGCGCATTTGTGCCTTGCCAAAAATTTCCGCCACCACGGCAACTTGCAGAGACCACAACACAGCCATGAAAATGATGGCACCAGCGCAGTCGCTGTGTCTGTTACGGCAACGAAAGCAGCATTCTCGGCCCACATTGATGGAGTACAGGGGTTCTATGGAAGCAGATGGAGTATTATCAACTTTTGGGTCATTAATCATTTTGGGTGCCCTTGGTGACGCTTTGGCTAGGGAATCCTTCTGTTCAAGTTGCTCGAGATTCGTTTTTGGTTTCATCTGCGTCCTTTCAAAGCAAAAGGGGCGGATGGGAGCACGGTACCTGGCTTTCCGGAGGGGAGACGAGAGGAGGGGAGAACAAAGTTCGGAACACAGTCACTTCGTCGTACTGTAGTACAGTACTGTGCGGAACTAAATTTGAAAAAAACAAAATGTTCTGCTTCTGGTGTAGCAGCTCCTAAACTTCATGGATGAAGGAAATTGTCGGAGACCACCATGAAGTGTTTGACTGCAGTAGTGACGTAGATGACGATAGCGTTGTGGGGAAATGATAGGCACAAGTACTGTAGCTTAACGAAACACACCCTTCCGCATGTAGTTCATGCCTGGAGGTTGCACTGTGTGCATCCCTCCAGTCGATAACGCGACAGCATGTCCCATCGACCGCAGCAAGCGCCACGTTGGCCTTGGTGAATTGTTGATTCAACCACTTCGTGGTCAGACTGGACTAACGAGCAGACGCGCCATGAGGACGCCCCGTCGAAATGGGCTCAAGCCTTTCATTGAGGCTCAAGTTCCAGTCACTACAGTATGTACAGTGTATATATCCTGTATAATACAGGCAGTGTGATACAGCCACAGCTTCCGGTCTGCTAATGCACTACCACTACTGCTGAAAGGACTGCAGAAAACATTGTTTGGTTTGGGTTTGGGTATGGAGAGAATCGTGAAAACCCCTTCTTCAGGTTCATCCGAAGGGATCCCTCGATTCCCGATTCTTGCTCTAGGCTCAACTCTCCCCTCATGCAACTCGTATGGAGAGCAACAGGCTGCACGATGAGTGGGAAAAGCATTGGCCAATCAATCAAATTATTGGTTTGTTCCAACAACATGGAAGATACAGTAGATAGCCAGATGCGATGGAGGCTGGGGATGAGTGATTGCTTCCAACACAGCAAATTGAGGACTGACAGTGCCGTCGCGTGGAAGAAACAGTGAGGAGCCGTCGGTTTCGATTGGTGGTTGTGGTGAATCCACTCTCTCTTCCAATCAGCGGACGCTATTCGAAAATTATCAATTCCCATTGGCTGAAAAGATCATTCGATTTTAGAGGATGAGCCCTTCCAAATGGCTACACTTCTGCTTGCTGCTTCACTTTGGGCATCGCCTACCTACAGTGTATGAGACGGCGTGAAGCGGCCTCGGTGCGTCGACCGATCGCCTTCCACGCTGAAAGCCCGCTTGAGCCAGCTCAGGCGAAGGATCTGCGACGTGTTGCAGTCGATGGGAACCCTCACGTTGCGCTCGAAGGAGAAGTCCGCGTCGAGACGGTAGACGTCGGCGTTTGTGCCTGCCAGGCCGCCAAGATACGTCGCGTGCTCGCCGTAGTCTTCCGGTCGATCCTCAATGAGGCGAAGCTTGAAGAGACGGCACGCTCTCACAGTCAAATCAAGTGACTGAGTAGACGGAGTCTGGGCGTGAGTCGCGGAGACAGTGTCGAACTTCCGGATACTGGAGCAACGTGGGTCGAGAAACCCAACGTACTGGCACAAACGGCGGAAATCCTCGACGTAGATCGCGGCTGCGGTCGGCCCAAGGTTGCTTGCACCGGCAGATTGCGGACGCGGCAATGGCTGGGACATTGGCAGTCGACGCGGGCTGCTCACGTACGAAAGGCGGCATTCTCCGCCTTCCTTGAGCCAGTTGAACGCCATTTGCAGGATCTTGGATTTGTGCGCAATGCTGCAAAAGGCGCAGTTCACGATCACTACGTCCTTGTTGTTGACGAGACCCGGGTGGGTCAGCCCAGTTTGCACGTTGAGAAGCTGCAGGTTGTTCGCCGCGTACCCGAGCGTCCCTGTCGTGTACGACTCGACGAAGTTCTCGCCCATCAAGAGCGCGCCGACGTTGCTTTCGATGCACGTCACGGATCCCTTTTCACCGACCAGAGCTGCTGCAACGAACGCGTCGCGGATGCAATTGTACCCGACGACGACGACATCGAGTCCTTCAATGCCGCACGGAAGCGATAGCGGACAGTGTGGACAGGTGAACTGCTGCACCTGCAGCGAGACGGCGTTCAATTGAGCCTGCGGCACAAACTCGACTCCATCTTGCTGATCCCCCTCGACGGTCTTGATCGAACACGTTGCTGCCAGGTCTTCCAAGGGCGACGCGACGTGGTAGGCCTTGCCAGCGTCCAGAATGCTCGTAGCAAAGTCAAAGCCATGCGCTGAGCCGGCTGTCGTACTCAACTTCATTCGCTTGTACACGTGCGAGTTCGGGTCGATCGACGAGGTGCCGAGTCCGGCACCCAAGTTCTCACCTTGCGTAGTGCTCGCCTTTCGAAGCCGAATGCCGTTGCGGTGCTTAAACCGAGCCAGCCAACCCACTGAGAGCACGAGCTCTTCGTCCTTGATCCCATGCTGCTGCTTGAGTCGCTGCGCTTCTTCCAAAATGATCGCTTCCGTCAAAATGGGAGGACTGGTCTTGGGTTCAGTGGGCAGCGTCAACCCCTGCACGACCAATGATGGTACATCCGGCGCTTTCGGTTCTGCCGTGGCCCCGTGGTTGATCAGATACGTGCGGAGGGCCTTGATGAGGTCTGCCTCAAACGCTGGGAACAGCGGCTTGCGGTTGCGGCGCATGCTCGGGTTTGGGTGGCTGTGGAGCTGCAGTTGGTCCCAATCCAACGACATGATCTTCGACAAAGTGGAGCGGCCGACCTCCCACCCAAACTTCTTGGCGATCTCCTGCCGCAGCGTATCGTGGGACGGCACAAACTCCGACCGCACTTGGCAGCGTTCGATCTCCTGGTCGCAAAAGGTCTTCACGATGGCCTTCTGGTGGAGCGACAGCGTCACGCGCTTGCCCTTGCCTTTCTCGCTGGTCTTGGGCTGGACACTGGAGTCAGCATCAGCAGCGCATGCATCAGGTACTGCAGCTGAAGGGGATGCTGGGGTGGTTGCCTGTGGAGCGTCATCGCTTGCAGCGGCGTCTGGGACATCTATCGGCGCGGTGTCCATTTTGACGGGCAAGCTCTTGTTTGTGGGGTTCCAACGTTGTTCTTGTAGAGGGAGCCTCAGGGAGAGGGAAATGTATTAGCTTAGTTTTTGAGAATCGGCTAAGCTAATTGATAGTGCAATGAGCTGGGACTACATGAGCCATTTTCCCATTCATGGCATCGCTTGAGGATGCAGTCGAAGCGCCGTATTGCAGCGTCTGCAGGCGCTCGAGCGATCTCAAATGGCGCAAGCACGTCTTCTCGAAGGGCCACCAACGCGCGGCCGTAGACTTTCTTGCCGTGCGCATCGTGTCGTTTGAAGTAACCAAAGCGAAAGCTGTCGCGCAGTCGGAAGACCCAGGCAAACTGTATTGCGTCTTTTGCGAAGCCGACATGTACGCAAGAGCTTCGATACGCACCATATAACTGTGCGTGACTATACTACTGACGAACATCGTTGCAATAGTGAATCTCTTAGGCACTGGGTGAAGCATTTCGCTTCCTCCAGTCACCGCAAGAAGCTGAACAACTTCTGCAAACACAACCGTTGCGATGCCGCACAGCAGACCCGTCAACAGCTTTGCCTTGCCACAAATGACGCTGACAAAGTACGTCAATTCTCCTGTATTTGTATGTTAGCCAGTGTCATGATGTGTGCTTTATCTGTTGCTCAGTTGATTCAAGCGCTCGACGACCAAGAGCGACGACGTGAGGCAGTGGCGAAACTAGCCGAAGCTTCCAATCAAACCACGACAGCTCCTCCGTCTCATTTCGCGAGCTCTTCTCACATTGAAGCCTTCATGAACACTGTAGCAGCTCGGCTACAGGTTCGTCAGTGGCAGTACCACACATCGTCTCTGTGGTCCTCATCGTTTGGCTGTGTTCTCATTTCTGTAGGATGTCCGGTCACGACAAGAGCAACCTGGAAGCGTTGCTTCAATATCTGGCGGCACATTAGAGCATCAAAGACCAAACGCTCTTCTTCATGATCGAGGTCAGGCCGGCGCAAAGTCAGCCTACCGCACGACCGAGGCAGCGCACGGCAGTGGCCTTGGTAGCATCCGTCGTGTGGACTGGGGCGAACAGGTCGCCAACGTGCACTCGTTTGCAGTTCCTCCTTGGATGGTGGACACCGAAGAAGAGTACAAGCGCTGCAATCAGCGATCGAATCGAGCAGCTCCTGGGAAGGCAGCGAAGCGGAAGCAACCATCAAGTGGTCGTGACGAAGAAGGAGGCTCCGATATCTTCGCCCGCTTGAAGCCGAAGTACGATGAGGCAACGTGGCTGCCGAATTTTGGCGGTGTCTGGCAGGAAGGCCCACGGTCAAAGACTCGGAAAGACTTCACCAAGACGCAAGCGCACGAGCCACGAAGAGAGCAGCCACAGTCTATTCGTCACCCCCCACCACGAGAAATGGCGGTGCCGATGCCACCTCCACCACCGCCGAAGGTGGAGTTGCCTATCGGGTCGGCTTCGGTGGTGAGCGAGGCTCCAGTTGATGGGAACATTGCCATACAAGTGACCCCTAGCGAGCCAGTGGCTCCAGCTGCAGTATCGGACCTGGTAAGTCATTTGTTGGGTTTTATACAAGCTGCGGAGATGCTAATGCGGTCTTTGATATGCAGGACGCCAAGAAGAGTCTGCTTCTCGCTCAGAAAGAGCGACTTCGGGCAAAGCTCGGTGCAAAGCGGAACAACGCGACCTAGTTCGCAAGTTGAAGAGAATAGAAAAGTGGCAATAACGACACCCCGTGTTATCTCATTCCAGCCACACTGCTCGTTTGTACCTGATCTGTCTAGGCGGAAGGCTCCGCTTCAAGCGCCGCAGCCGCAGCCGCGTCCTTCTCGGCAAGCACCTTGGTGAATCGGTTCACTTGGGAGGCAAACGCCTGATTGCACTTGTCAGTGAACGGCTTGCGCATGTCGTACGCGTCTTCTCCGTCGGCGTAGTAACCCTTCTCGATATCGTACACCCTACACACACAAGGTGTCGTTAGTTAGACATGCGCCTGCCTAATTCAACTCCGATCATAGCCAAACGTACTGGTATTCGAGGGTCTTGCGGTACAAGTGGATGGCCGCGACGTTGCCTTCGCGCACGTGGAGCGACACGTACTCAGCGTTGAAGCTCTCCACCATCGCGCGCTCTGATTATCCAGCAGCGCAAACAGGTACTATCAATCAATGCGCCAACGATATCCATCAAACAAATCCACAGGAGTACGTACGCGCAGCCTGCATGAGCTTGGTGGCGATGCCCTTCTTTCGGTGCGTGCGCAGCACAGCAAGCGACGTGATGTGGCCGTGTGGAACCGACGCCTCTTCCTCCCTGTCGGATGCAATCGACCGAACAATCCAAAATCAGTCCACGGATCCAAAGACAATCACCAGAGAATCAATCGCAACGCACATCTTCGCCAGCACGTAGCCGACGATCTTGCCGTTGTGGTCCTCCGCAACCTGCAGCAACTGCGGCCACGTCATGATGTGGTAGTAGTAATACTTCATCTGGTAGTTTTCGGGCAGACACCACAGGTTGGCATTCTGCATCTGCAGGAGATCTTGCGCCTGCCGCACCACAAAAACGCACCCAAAACCACCGATCGATACATCAGTACACGTTGCATTAATTGAGCTATAAGAATATCTCCATAGGAGCCTCGTATCCCCACCGTTGCGTTGCGAATGGACACCATGTTGCTACGATCTGCTGTCCTCGTGGGGTTTGCTTGATGCTCACCAAGGTTTCCGTGCCACCGATCGCCATAAATGCGAAACATCGATCTGTCTTCTACTGTACTCTCACCTCCTTAAAACCATTTGATTGGCTTAAAATTGATCTCGAAAGGGTCTTCCTGAATTCTGACTTCCAGCTCCAAACCTTGAAGCCTTGTCCCCTACCGTTTCCAAACAAACGGTTTCTCTATATTTCTCAAAAGAGGGAAAGAACCCCACAAACACAACGACAAACACCCCAAGCGCGGGGCGACGGACCGAGACCGAGACAAGACGCGCACGGTGGCGGGAGAAAATATTGGCGGCACTGGCGTCCACGCAGCGCACGCTACAGACCTCGACGAGCTCCACGCGTACGCGCATCTGATAGCGGGGTCTTCTATTTATCATCCGCCGCGTTTTCCCACCTCACAATGAGCAGCGACACGTTCAAACTCAAGCTCAAACTCACGGCGCCGCTCGTCCCACGAGCTACCAATGGCGACAACAACAACAACAGCGACAGCGGCCACGTGGTCATCGCACGCATGGATCTGGACGAGAAGAAGCCGCTTTTGATTGGCGCGCGAGGCGGTGCAGCGCTGAAGGGGCTGCTGAGCACGGCGCCGAATCCGGAGGAAGCGATCCGCTCGTTCCAGTCGGCCCATGGACTCCAGTTTGCGACGACTACGCAGAACAAGCGCGCTGTCGTCGCGGCGACGCCTCGCTTTGGAGCGGCAGAGAAGCTGCTGGATCTGCTGCACGTGAGTCGCTCCAGTGTGTACGCGTCACTGCTGGACAAGCTCATGGGCGAGATGCTGCTGCGCATTGAGGAGCTGTCCCAGGAGGAGCTCCAGCGCATGCTGGAGGCGACGTTCCCGTACATTGAGTTCCGCGAGCTGCGTAAGATCCCCATTGCGATTCTCGCGCGTCAGGAAGACACGCCCGAGTCGTATTTGCGAGAACTGACCGAGAACCGCCGCATTCTGAGCGAGCTGCCCGTTCACGTGCGGCGTAAGATCCTTCACGTCGACAGACAGGAGCTGCACTACTTTGTCGAGCAGTGCACGCAAGAATACATCGAAGAGAAGCTCGAGTGGTACCTGAAGCACTCGAATACTGGCGCGTCGTCGGCGTCAACTACGAGAAAAGCCGAGTCGTCACTGAGTCGCGCTGCTGGAGCGAATGGATCCAGTGATCTCTGGAACGTGAGCAGCCACATGCCGTCGCCGTCCGCGCGTAGTAGCGCACACAATCCGTGGTTTATTGCGCCGGAGGAGCGGCGGCGGCAGAGTGCGGCGCTGCAGGCGCTCAGTGAAATGATCGGCGACTCCGAGTCACTGTACCTGTCGACGCTGGAGATCCTCAAGGAGTACGTCGTGACTGCAAATATCCCAGGCAGCTCCAATACGAATGCGAAGGACTACGTCGACTACGTGCCGTTTCTTGGAGCTCTTCGCTGCGACTTGGCCAACCTTCAGCGTGACAAAACCACGACCCAGATGCGGACAGATCCGTTACACAAGTTCATTTGGTTTTTGGAACGAGCTGTCAAGAACCAGAGCAGCATGGACGTCTCTCAGCTTCACGAGCTGCTCATGGTGATCAAGAAACTCCGTGTTGGTGACGTTCCGCTGAACAAGAAGTTCAAGAAGAAGTCGGAGATCCAAGAGGAAGAAGACCATTTTGAGATCGTGCTGGGTCCACCGCCCGTGGATCAGTTGCTGATCGTGCTCGACAAGATCGCGAAGATCGATGTTCGACTGATCTTCGCTGAGCCAGTTCCAGACGACGTGCCGAACTACAGAGACATCATCAAAGAGCCGATGGATCTATCGACGATGCGCAAGAAGGCGAAGAAGGGCAAGTACAAGACGCTCGATGTGTTCATGGAAGACTTCAACCTCATGATAAAGAACTGCATGACGTTCAACCCGGACACGACGGTCTTCTACAAGGAAGGCAAGCGCGTGGGCAAGCGAGGCCTGGAGATCATCGAGAAGAACGCGATCACGCTGCGCGGTGAGCCACAGCGCATCCGAGCGAAGAAGCGAAAGAAGAGCGGACCGGCTGAAGCGATGACCATGCTGACGAGTTCGGGTGTCGTGACGCTGAAGGACTTTGGTGACGTGGACCAGACGGGTATGGTTCCTGAGGGCATCTGCGATGAGACTCTCGCTGACGTCGCGATGATTCTCAGCGATCCACATGTGAAGCAAATGCTGTGTGATACGTTGCTCAAGACTCTGGTGTCGTGCTGGCAGAAGCGAGAGATCCCGACCGACAACCTTGTGTGCCGAGGCCTCGTGCAGCTTCTTCAGATCGGAAATCCTGCGAGTGTGCGACGGATGCTCCGCAAGAAAGACTACGTGCTGCGAGCACCACAGGTTGTGACCATGCGTGTCGTGCTGCCCCTTCTGATCCGATCTATAGCAACATACCGCATCGGATTTCCATCATCGTCAGCTCATCGGGAACCGAAAGCCTTCAAGGAAGATCTCGCTGACAGTTTGCTGTGGGAGAACATGCTTCGAGCGAGCTCGGCGATTCGGTCTCTGACGAAGGCGTTCGTGCTACAGTCGCTGAAAGACAACCACGCCGAGCTTGCTGCGCATTTGCTGCTTCTGCTCGTGCTGGTAGAAGACGATATCCTGTTGCGCAACCGTGTCTTCTTGCATTCGCTTGGAGAGATCGCGCTCAACGATGTCAAGACCCACGCCGCGGCAGACGCTGATTCCTCGGGGAGCACACCATTCGAGGCTCTCCAGAGCTCGTCGGTTTGGAAGACATTGGTGGATGGGTTCTTCGTGAGTCTTCTGCGATCGCGCATCGAGACCGCACGGCAAACGGACGGATCCATCGTGCATTATTATGAAGCTGACACCAGTGAGGAAGCCGAGACGTCGACCGAAGCCAATGGCAAGACTGTGAAGCAACAGGTCGTGAAGACATTCCCCGTGCCCATCTTCCACGAGAAGGCTGCGATGGTTCTCGCTGGCGCCGTTCATATCCTCGAGAAGTCCAGCTCTGGGGTGGATGTGAGTGTCGTTGCGACGTACGTCCGTCGAACAGTCGGGTCGATCCGTGTGGCCTGCTCGTCGCTGGAGGAGTTCGAGTCGTTGTGGCGCAGCCAGGCCTTCCAGCAGTGTCGTGGATTCTACGAGCAGCTCCTGACGCGGTGTCCAGAGCTACGCGAGAGAATCTTCTCGGCAGAGTATGGAAGCACGAGCTCGGACGATGAAGAGAAGGAGAAAGTCAAGACGGAGTCGGATGATGGCGATGTGAAAATGGAGGAGCCAGGAGAAGTGGCAGCACATTCGGACGACGAGGAACGTGAAGCTGGTGAAGTCGAAGAAGAGGATGTGGCTATGAAGCACGAGTAAGAGCGGTGATAGATTATGTGGGCAGCGGGTTCTGTTGATGCAGTGTGGTGAGAAGGCCAATGTGGAAAATACCATGAATATGCGAAGAGCTACTACATCGGACTACTAGAATAAGGTATTTTGGAGAAAATGGTTCATCATGATTGGTTGAAATTTCAGTATGAACGTTTCTGATTGGATGTTATTAGTTCGTGCCAAGGTCGAAGTTCGTTGGAAGCGTATCATCGGGTTTTCACCGAAGCACAAAAATGGAGACGACGAGTTTGCCGGAGGAGACGCTACGCCTGCAGTTCGGCACGGCAGCCAACACTATCGGCGCTCAGCTGTACGCGATCGAGAAGCTCAACGACGGCAATGTAGGTGGTGTCGTCATGGTGTGGCGTGATGCGTGTGGACACTAACGCCGCGTGGTTCTAATGTGTGGCCAATAGTCAGGACTGCATCGCAGTGACGGCAAGCCGCGCTTGCTCGCGTTTGAAGCCAAAGGTGCGACGACGAACTGTGTACCGATATGTATTCGTAATAGAGTTGCTGACGTAGTGTGTATGATAGGTCGAATCCACCGCAAGACGTCATCGACACAGGCTGTGAACCGCGAGACACCGCAGCCGGATCCTCAATCATGGTACGCACTATCACGTGCTGCGAATCCAAGGGCGTTTGTACTAATGAACGATGGTGCGTTATCTGTAACAGGAGCGGAGGTGTCCAAGTGTACGATCAGGCGCCGCCGGCACCAGTGTCCTCGTCGTTCCTTCCGAGCACAGCATACTGGAACTGGGAGGACTTCACGGACAAGAATCTCGTGGAGATCGACGAGTTCCGTGCCTATATGCCACTCCACAACTTCTACGAAGGCCAGACAACGTCTCGTGACGGCAGCATCTCGCTGCCTACGATGGACGGCATCGAAGACCGACTCCGCGGCGTGCTGGAAGAGTGTGACAACCTACGCTTCATCCAGAATATCGTGGATATGGACTCGGCCTGGGCTGGCTTGTCACTCGAAGTACTGACCTATCTAAACGAAGAATGTCCCAGTGCAGTCGTCGCGACGTTCGGCAACGACTGGAACTACCCACTGTCCGACCAGAGCGACGCGAACCTGTACAGTGCCGGCATCGAGAGCCGTGACCGATCCAAGATCGAAGCGCGACGCAGAATCAATCTCGCAGCCTCCGTGGCTTCGTTCATCGAGATCTCTGGCGTGTTCATCCCCGTGGCACTCAGCAGCTCCTCGCGACGCTACAAAGTGGCGACGTCGACGCATGAGCTGAGCAACGCCGCGTCATTCGCAGCGACTGCCATCGAGATCGCGTTGTCAGCCTTCCGTTCCAGCGGCTCCTCGACCATCTACGGTCTGCTGGAGGGTATCGTGCCAAGCATGAAGATCGTGGAGCTGGCTGCACGGTTTCCGCTGGCCGAGAACCCCGTGGCGATCGTGGACGAAGCCACTGCTCTCACGGAAGCTGAACAGCTCAAATGGACGCAGCGTTCGCTGCTGCCGCAGTGGGAACGACGCAGTGCGCGTGGCTTTGGCTCACGAAATGTCGCTGCCATCTCAGCGCCGCCTCGTTTCCGTCGCGTCCATTTCCGTGGCGAATTCGACGTGAACGCGACGATCCTGCAGAATGCGATGCAACGCTTCCAACCCAACAACAGCGTCGTCGAGTGGACGGCCGACGCCGTGTACGTCGACCGAAACAACAACATCGACGCGCTCGATGCGGCGTCTCAGCTCGCTCTTTCCAGCGGCGTCGGACAGTTCCTGGGCTGCCTCACGGCGCCTATGAGCCGCGGCGACAAGCGCATCCTGTACGAGTATACGCAGGCCGGCATGAACGTCGACGCGCTCGAGGACTTCCAGGCCACGCTGCGGGCGTACAGTGACGCGTACCCCAAGGCCGACGTCGCACAGCGTGACCCGTGGGACGAAGACGACGACCAGGACGAGGAAGACATGTAGGGTGTGGCGTGGGTGGGACAATCACACGGCAGCAATAATGACGACCTAAAATGGCTGACTGGCTAACGTGAAACTTGAAAAATGGAAGTCGCTGACGGACTTAACTGAGATTTTCGAATTTACGGATCTACCGTCCAGAACTGACGACTCACGAACGTTTGATGACGACTCAAATGCGCCAGCCAGCTGGCCCACGTGAATCTGTCAGACCGGTGGGGTTCGGGTGGGGCGACTGACCTAACCTGTAAAATACTCTTGACGCTCAGGCAAATTCCTTGCTGGCTGCATTACGGAAGCCCTGGGAGTCGACGCATTCACTGGGATAGTCTCTGTGTTGTCCAGCATCTCAACCCCCAAAGCTGGACTCAAAAACAACTGACGCAAGTAGGCTTTACACGGCGTGTCGGCCAAGTCGGAGGAAGAACCTCACGACGATGCGGCTGGTCGTCTTTACGGATGTGTACACCCCTGTGACCTTCATTTCCACCAATCAAACGCTCTTAAACCTACCCTTCTCCACTATCCTCCAATCAGAACGCTTTCTGCCACCAATGTTGCATCTTCGAAATTACTAAAATAGACGGTTCTGTGGGCCTCTTCGAGCTTCCCTCTCTCCCCACGTCGTCAGCGCAAAACGATTTCGGATGGCTTCGGTGACGACTCCCGTCCTGGTCCCTTCACCCGACCTGAGACCTGAGGAGTGAGCTGCCCACGCGCAGAGAGAGCTCTTCGCCTTTCGATGGCCGACGACAGTGCCAGTACGCGTGCGGCGCCGGCCGGCCACAGACGCAGACGCCCCGACGCGGCCTCCGCCCAGCCGTTTGGGCCGTCGGTTGCCCGACCCACCCGCGTCGTCGTCGTCGCTGATTCGCACAAGGCCAAGACCTCGACGGCGCGAGCTACGACCGTGAGGACGACAGCCACGACCGCCATGACGACGGCCTCCAGTACTGCGGGTGCCACAACCACGACGAGCGCGGCTGAGGCGGCCTCGGCCTCCAAGCGCAAGACGCCCAAGCCCAACCGCCAGCGGTGCAAGGAGTTCCGTGAACGGCGCAAGCAGCATGTCGGTGGACTAGAGGAGAAAGTGCAGACGCTGCGTGAAGAGGTCTCGGAGCTGGTCACGACCAAGAGCATCTACACGTCCAAGATGATGCTCAAGCGCCACCACCAGCACGGCTCGCTGGAGAAGCTCGTGCGCGAGTACTTCACGCTGTTTCGGTACGGCGTGCCAGTCGAGCGACCGCTGCGTCCCGGGGTGGAGCCGTCGCCAGCCTCACGGTCCAGTGCACTGGTCAAGGCCCAGACGCAGCGGGATTTCCTGCATCGAGTAGTGGATCCAGAGGCCGTGTACGGCGACCACAAAGGATTCGCGGCCGCGCTGACCCAGTGGAGCTACTTCACGTCGGCGTACGCGTCGTTTGTTGGTGAAATCGACCGCGTCCACATCACGGGTCCGGAAGAAGATCCGATCTTGTACTGCTTCACGACGTACCACGTCATCCTCTCCAGGAACACCATCAAGTACCTCTTCCCGCACGCGATCCACAATGAGGATTTGACGTCCAGAGTCATCGGCATGTACATGCCCGTGTCTGTCGTCGGCATCTACCGCTTCACGGAGGACGGCCGCATCATCTCCGAGACGGCTAATATTGAGCTAGCAGAAGCACTACTTAATGCTGGGTGCCTAGTGGAGGACGTGGAAGTGCTCATGAGGGGCATCGTCATCTCCCAGGATGGCCAAGTACCCGACCGACTACAAGCCGAGGAACATCACATGATGAAAGAACTGGAATTCGATCTAGAGGAGAGCAAGGAAGACGCCCAAGCCAAGGAGAAGTTGAGGATCTCGTTCCTACTGGACCAAGAAGAAGATTCGGAGGAGAAGGAGAATGCCTCAAGGAAGGGCAATTCATAGGACTCCGAGGAGTAGTGCAAATATAGTGTCGTATCTATCAAAGATGTTAAACGCAAATGAATGGACAGTGAAAGTGCAGTGGAAGATGAGCTCTTCGTGTGGCCCATGGAAGGTCCATGGAAGATCCAGGCAGCGTGGTGGCCCACGGGCCATGCATGGGCCAGAGATGCGTCCAGGGATGCGTCCAGAGGAAAACTCGTGCCGAAAATCCTTGCATATTTACACGGAGCCCAATGCTGAAAAATAGTTTATTATGCAGACGTTTCCGTAAATAGCCTGTCAATTTTTCGTAAACGCATTTTTAGCAGTGGCTGACTCAACCGTCACTAGGATTTTATCGTGTACAAGTACTGGAATCCTCACTCGATGCGCAGCTTCTTGCCGTTGCCCAGCAGCCACTTGATGTCCAGGATGGACATGGTCGTCAACGCGTCCACGACCTCGAACTCTCGCGTGCCTGTCTCTTTGTTCGTGACGAGCTGCCCTGTATTACTCGCATCCACTAGTAATACTCGACCGAAGTACCCTTCGGATACCACACGCACTCGACGCTGAAAGATACTCGTCTTTGGACCGAGATCCACTGCATGTTCTTCTTTGCCCTCTCTAACGACGGTGTTGTTCACTGAGACAGCACCCGTGACCGCTTGGCTTTGGCCACTCGTCGGCGAGACGTACTTGCTCGTCGACGAGCCATTTCCCGTATCAAACAAGCCCATGGTCATGGCCTGGGCCACCGTGTACCGGAACTTGACCGGTTCTTTCGAGAAGCCTCCGTCGTGGAAGATGTAGTCGCCCACCATATTCACAAGGCCACTGGGTCCTGACATGTACATGAGCTGCAGCAGTGCGCCAAGAGAACACTGCGTGTGGGCAGTGTTGTTCAACAGCAACTCGTCGTCGCGTGGGTCCAGTCCCAAGATATCAGCAGCCATTAGCCCGTCCCAGCCCGAGATCCCGTACCGCTTCTGCATTAACCGCATGAGTCGGTTGTCGGCGACGTGGCGGTACTTGGTGAAGAGCAGTAGGACGCCAACGACCTGGCCAACGACTGTGAGCAGCCCAAGCAGTGTGAACAAGTCACACATGATCTCACTGCCCCAGAAGCCGGCGATCTTAGGTGCACCTCCGTACGCTGCAACCTTGTAGGGCTTGGCTCGCGCCATGAAAGACGGCGAGCCTCTCACGACAAGTAGCACGAGTGTGAGTACACACAGTAGAACGTTGTAGATGCGGTACGTGAGGAAGATGGACACGCCGTCGATGTTCCACACGAGCTTCTCGCGTGTCTGGGACCGAATGAGCCACAAGCCCCGAAGCACACGCGCGATAAACTTGAAGAAGATCCGCACGAAGGTCTGCACGAGACACATGATCCACGAGATCTTGTACACGGCCGAGAACAGGAAAAGCAGACTCGTCGCCGTGACTTTCAAGATGAGCAGCGACGTCGAGTACTGGAACATGACGTACGTGATACGGATATTGGCGAGCGCGTCGAAGATGCTCAGGTACATGTACAGCCAGTGGCTGATCCACACGTCCGAGGCCAGCAGCCACTTGCCCTTGAACGTGATCACCGAACGCTCGTGGCCAGACGCGAAGATCACGGCCTCCATCGCAGGCGTGAAGAAGCGCAGCTTTTCGTTCTTGCTGTTGATACGCACGCCATTAGGCAAGTACCGAACAGTGGACGTGTGGAAGAGTGCGAGCATGATCCCCTGGATGATCATCACTAGCGTCACGACACTGTATAACAGGGAAACGAGGTTCGAGAACCAGCCCACGGGCGGCATGGCGACCAGCATGTCGGCTCCTTCGTCCTTGTTCGTGCCTTGAAACAGCGTGTACTTCAACGCGGCGTCCTGTGCGAGTGGGATCGTACCGCAGTCGCTCGATCGGATCGATACGTGGTACGCGCCGCCTTCCCAGTACGTCTGATGCACGAGCAAGTCGGCTCGGAAGTCAAACGCCGTGAGCGGACGCTCGAGACACCGCAGGAAGGGCACACCTTTGCCGCCAAAGTCGTCCTTGACCAGCAAGCGGATGCGGCGGTTTTTGCGCAGATCGTTGAAGTTGTCGAGCACGTACTGGTAGCAGGCCGTCGCGTTGCCGCCGTTGTTCTTCACGCACGTGTCGCGCCACGCCGGCTTCACGTTGAGTACGTCACAGTGCGGCGCTGAGATGCTATACACGTAGAATAGCACGCGTCTCGGGCCGTGGCCCCAGAAGTCGGCGTACGTGTTGGCCAGCACTGGGTTCGTGTTGGTGTTAATATTCGTGCAGACGCTCTGGTAGTCTCCGATCGTGCTCGGGTCTCGTCGTGGCGTCGTGAGGAAAGTGTAGTCAGCGATCTCACTAGGCGTCGCTAGATCATTTAGTCGAAAGTAGTTGGGCTCGATGATGTCCGTGTTGATGGAACCCGTGCGCAGTCGCTGGCGGATGCTGCCATAGCGGCCCGTGATCAGCTCGATCATTCGATTCTCCGGCAGCGTGAGCAGCGTGAGTGCCGTGGACCACACATTCAGGAGAAAGAGCAGCACCTTGACCACCGGCAGGCGCTTCATGTTGAAGATCGCCTCGTGGACTGTGGACTGTGTCTGTTTGTGGGAAGAAGAAAGGCACAATAGAATGCCAACCACAACGGCATGAAGGCAGCGGTTTTTCTGTTGCCCTTCTCAGCCAAACGCCGCGCTGCACTAAAGTAATTCACGTGTGCGCCTTGTACATGATGATGCCTCGTACTTCGAAGTATTTTTAGCGGCAAGTCGTCTGGGGTCGCTACCTGTGCGTTGAAGTAACGACCAGGATTTCGACCAGGTAAATATATATGGGGAATGGGTGCTAGCTTACATTTTTGTGTACTTGCCTCGATTTGATTTGCTCAAAAACAAACTGGCTTTAGCCAATCACCGTAGTCCAACTCAATACAATGATGTGGTTACGCTTTCAGCAAAAGTCCAGAAAGCGTAACCCGTTGCCGTGAGGCGAGACGAAGGTTACATGTCGTCATCCTCTGTTTTCTGTTCCCGAGTCGTTCTGGTGAAAGGTTACTGAAGGTCGTCCGGCGGCAGGTCAGCATGACGATGTGGACGAGTAACGAGGATGCGAATCTCGAGGAATGCAAGCTGCTGAGCGGCGGCTTCGCCACGCTGCTGCAGATCCTCTTGGGCTTCATCGCGCTGTCCGTGCTCGTGGTCAAGCGCACGCGCGAGGTGCCGCAGCGGCCGCTCACGGTGCGTGCAAAGTCCAACGTAGCTGCTCGCTTTCTAGAAGTCTCATTTACTCTGTATCTCCTGTAGATCTGGGCGTTTGACGCCTCCAAGCAGCTCGTAG
The DNA here is from genome assembly GCA_023336355.1 of Pythium dissotocum. Lineage (NCBI taxonomy): Eukaryota > Oomycota > Peronosporomycetes > Pythiales > Pythiaceae > Pythium > Pythium dissotocum. Next base: position 14,912 of record JAADWY010000048.1, on the reverse strand, counting down.
GAGCGGGCTTTGCCCACGTCGCGAACCTGCTCATCGCGATCCTATTGTACCAGTACGAGAATGGCCCGAACGCCGCGGAGCTCGCGGCCGAGGCGTCAGGCGTCGACCAGTGCGCGTTTTACTTCGTCAACTTCACCATGGACACGACCATTGGCGTGGTACTCAACTGGGTGTTTCTCGAGATGTTCTCGTCGCTCGCTCTGCGCTGCAACTGGACGTCGCTCACGACGCCAGGCGACTATGGCGACCCCGTGCAGATCTCGATCTGGCTCAAGCAGCTCAGCTCGTGGATCCTCGTGATCTTCGTGACGAAGTTAGTTATTGCCATCTTCATTGTGATCTGCGAGAAGCCGCTCGCGCAGCTCGCGCTGTGGCTCTTCGCGCCGCTGCAGCCCTACCCGCGCGTGGAGCTCGTGCTCGTGATGATCGCGTGTCCGTGTCTGATGAACGCGCTCCAGTTCTGGGTCCAGGACAGCTTCCTCAAGAAAGACGCGCGTGCCGACCACACGCTCGCGGCCACGCAGTCGCCCAGCAAAGGTGAGATGCAGGAGAAGGCCGGACTCACGAGTGCCAAAAAGTCGCCTGGTACAAAGAGCAAGACGCCCAAGTTTGTGATCGACGAGGACGACGAGGACTACGAGTACACGTCCGACAGTACGAGCGCCACGGTCTCCTCTACCACGAGCCGAGGCGGCAAGCGACGCAGCGCGGGCAGCGCCGGCGAGATGGTGTAGCTTATTGACTCTCAGCTACTAGCAATCTCGCTATCGAAAATTCGATGTCGTTTTGATGTTGATGGACAAAAGTTATAGCGTTTTTAGAATTGGGGGATTTATTATCGGCATTTTCGGATCATCATCTAACGAGGCCTCTATGTCGCCGCCTGTCTACTCTGTGTGCTTTCTTCTCTATCTTTCTAGGCATCAAACCCACTTGTGGTCTGCAGTCACGAGTGGGGAAACGCGGTTGGAAGCCGGAGAAGCGAGCCGCGAGCGAGTACGTCAGTCGGGACGGTCGGGTCCCCGTCGCCCCCGTGGTTCCACTGGGTACTTACTGACTGTAGTACGTCTCACATACAAAATCTCTAGTTCTTCTTCTTCATGAACAGCATCGCGACGAGACCCAAGCCGACCACCGCAACGCTTGCACCGACAATCATCACCATGTTGTTGTCGGCCGGCGGCGCCTTCTCCTGGGTCTTGCTGCGAGAGTTGCGCTTGGCCTTGGGCTTCTTCGCCTCGACCACCTTCTCTTCCTCTTCTTCTTCTTCTTCCTCGTCAGCATCCGATTCCATGTCTTCATCGACCTTGGTCAGCTTACGAGGGCGGGCCTTGCCATTGGCAGGCGACGACGACGCCGACTTGTTCTCAGCCTTCTTGCCACCGGCCTTGATCACGTCCACGAGCAGCACGATACGCTTCCATCCCGCACGCTTGGCCATGCCCACGGCCTCCATCAGGCTCTCATCCGTCGAGAGCACGGCGAGGTCGCCATCGTCGTCTTCGTACTTGATCAGCACTTCGTCCTCCGGTGCGGCGTTCACCTTGGCACGCACCTGTTCAAACAGCACGCTGATCGTGTCGTAACGACACATGATGCGGTGGTAGTGGCCCTGGGCCTTGTCGCTGACCTTGAACACGAACGCATCGTCGCCCACGTTCGAGAACATGACGCTGGTCGTGGCCGTCGGCGCCGCACTGATCACTGACGCACTCTCGCCCAGCTCAGCGTACGCGTTCGCAGCAGAGAAGCCTCGCAGGCCGATCGAGTCGCGGCTTGGAGCTGCGATACTGCCACGGTACTCACTGCGCTCGAAGTCTTCGATCGTTCCAACCGAAGCGGTCTCATCTGCGTCAAACATACCGCCGGCCTCGTCTTGCAGGTTCATCGCCGTGTTCCAGAACTGGCGCCAGTCGCCACCGCCGTTGGCTGTCGACGAGTTGGAGAACTGACCGTAGCTCAAGCACAGCACATCGGCCATACCGTAGATATCACCGTTCTCCGTGAGCACGGGCATGAAGAGCTGGCCAGCGTCGTGCATGAGACGCAGACCGTCCAGGATACGCGCGTTCGGGCCGAGCGACTCTGGGTCGTTGGTCATCACCTCTTCCACGGCCGTCGTCGCGGCATCCAAGCCCTTGGCAACGAGCTTACGGAGCAGATCCTTGGGCGTGAGGATACCGACAATATCTGCGCCATCCACGACAACCGCTGCCTTCTTCGTCGTCGCCATGAGCTTCGCCGCAGCCGCCACCGAAGTCGACATCTGCACCACTGGAGGCTTTGGCTCACCTTCCAGTGCGATCGCGACCGTCGGACGCACCATCTTCTCCATCATCGGGCCTAGCAGACGCTGAAGCGACGAACCAGAGCCCAGGTCGCGCGAGAACTCGGACGCGGCAGCCTCAGTCGACTGCTGCACCTTCTCCATGCAGCTGATCGCGTCGTACAGACACTTGGAGATGTCGAGCATGCCCTGGATGATACCGTCAGCGCCGACAACAGGCAAGTGCTTGAAGCGGCCTTCCAGCATCTTCGTGATCGCCTCGATAGCTGGGTCGTCCATTCGCACGCAGCTTGGGTTACTGGTCATCACAGACGACACGGAGCACGCATCTGGATCGATATCCTTCGCCAGCACACGGCGTGTGATATCGGTATCGGTCAGAATACCCCGCAGCTCGCCTTCGTCTGTCGTGATCACCACTGCCTCAGACCGCGACTGACGCATGCGTCGCGCAGCCTCCGTGACCGTGATGTACTCGTTGATGCGAGTCACCGGACGCGGACGCAGCTTGGACACGGGTCGCAGCGCACCTTCGGCTTCCTTTCGCTCAACCGACGAGCCCGTGAAGCTGCGGCCACGGCTCACGCTCTTTGCCTTGCCGAGTCTTCGTGACGCCTTGGATCCGGCCACACTCACGCTGTGGAGACTGCCCGATTCACTGCGCTCGTCGTCATCGCGCGCCAATGCCAGCGACATATCCCAGAAGGAACGCCAGTCGCTCGAGTCGCCACCGCCGGAGCCGTGGCCTCCGCCCTTGGCAAACGTACCGTAGCACAGCGACAGCACGTCGACCATGCCCAAGATCGCACCGCTGGTCTCATCAACCACAGGCAAGTGCAGGAACTTGTGCTCGTCCATGACGTGGAGCGCATCCACGAGCGAAGTCTTTGGTGAGACCGACTCTGGGTTCGGCGTCATGACCTCGCTCACGCTCGTCATCGCCGCGTCCAGACCGGCACCGACCACACGCAGCAGAAGATCCTTAGGTGTGAACACTCCGATGAGCTTCTTGCCAGCAGCCAGCGACGATGCGCGGCCAGCGTTGTAGCCTCCGACGTCCTCGACCACCAGAGCAGCCTTTCTTGTCGACGCCATCAATCGCGCAACCTCCATGACGGTGTCCGACGCACGCACAAGCGGCGGCATCGTGTCGTCCTTGAGAATGGTCTCAAGCGTAGGCGACAGCAGCTTCTCCACCATCGGAGCGAGGAGCTGCTGGATGGCGCTGTCGTTGCCGCCCAATCCAGCACCCAGGCCACTGGCCATCAACTGCTTCTCCAGCTTCTCCCGGATCGCGCCACTCGATGCCTGCTGAGCCTTCTCCAGTCGCGTGATAGAGTCGTACAAACACTTCTGGATACGCAGCATACCAGCGACCATGCCCTGCGAGTCCACGACTGGCAAGTGGCGGAAACGGCCTTCAAGCATCATGAACATAGCATCCATGGCACTGTCCTTCTCGTCGACGAACTTGGGGTTCGGCGTCATGGCGTCACTCACGCTGATGAACGTTGGGTCGTTGCCCAACGCCACGACACGACGCGTGACATCCGTGTCCGTCAAGATACCCTTGAGCACACCATCGTGGGAAATCACGAGCGCGGCGTCGGTGTGGGTCAGACCCATTTCACTGGCAGCCTCAGCCACAGTCGAGTCTTCGCGAATCGTGACGCACTTGGACGGACGGAGCTTAGAGACTGGACGTGAGTCGCCAGTGACTGGACTGGCCTTTCGAGGCGCGTCGTGAACACTGCGGTGCATCATCGAGAAGCTGCTTCGGAAACTGTGGACCGACGACGTGTCGTCATCATCATCCATCGTCTGCGCGGCATCGAACGAAGCGTTCCAGAACGCACGCCAGTCGCTTGGGCTTCCCTTGGCGAACGATCCGTAGCTTAGCGAGAGCACATCCACGAGGCCAATGGCCTGGCGAGCCGTCTCCGACTGCAACACACCGAGGTACAGCGTCTTGTTCTCGTGCATCGAGTGCATGGCTTCAATCACAGTCGTCGTACCGTAGATCGTAACGGCATCTTCCGACATGACCTCACACACAGGCGTCGTGTGGACAGGCAGGCCCTTGGCAAGGACGTTCTCCAGCATATCCTTTGGCGTGAACAGACCGAAGTACTGACCACGGTTGCTGACGACAAGCGCCGCCTTGCGGGTCCCCGCCATCACCTTCGACACTTCGTACACTGACGTGTATGGCTGGACACGCGGCGGCTCGACACCCTCGTGGTCGATCACGCTCTTGATATCAGGCGAGAAGATCTTCTCCATCATCGGGCCAAGCAGCACCGACAAGTTCGCCGTCGACGCCGCACCGCGGCCACCACGGCCCTTGAGCTCCTTCTCGAGCGACTGGCGAAGGGACGCATTGGACTGCTCAGACTTCTCCATCTTGCGGATCGCATCGTACAAACACTTGCCGATGTTGAGGATGCCAACGACTGAGCCGGACGCGTCAACCACAGGCAGGTGGCGGAACTTGCCCTCCAGCATTCGGCACAGGGCCTCAATGGCTTGGTCCTCGTTGGCCACGAACGTTGGGTTCTTGGTCATGACGTCAGCCACTCGAGTCGACTCCAGCGGCTTGTTCTCCGACACAACACGACGCGTGAGATCTGTGTCCGTGATGATACCAACGAGCATGCCGTCGTCCGAGACCACGAGCACGCAGTCGGTCTGGCTGCGTCCCATCATGCGTGCGAGTTCTTCCACTGACGCGTTGTCCGAGATCGTCAGCACGCGCGATGGACGAAGCTGAGCGACAGTGCGGTCGACATCCTGTGGACCAGCAGCCTTCTTCGAGGCCTGGAGCGTGGTGCGCTGGCGCGTCGTCGAAGCGTGCGTCGACAGGTTCGTCGGCTGGTCCAACTGCAGCGCCGTGTTCCAGAACTCCTGCATCTGCTCGCGGTCCTCTCCGTAGATCGTCTCAATCGTACCATAGCTCAACGCCAGCACGTCCACAAGGCCAGCGACTTGATCGGCACTGCCGTCCATGACCACTGGGATGTTGAGGCACTGCGAGTCGTGCATAATGTGGAGTGCGTCAAGCACCGACGTCGACGGCATCGCGATTTCTGGGTCACTCAACATCACGTCTTCGACAAAAGTCGTCGCAGCGTCCAGGTTCTTGGCAACGACCTTCATCACCAACTCGTTTGGCGAGAACAGACCAATCAAACGGTCTGATCGAGGGCCGTCCACCACGAGCGCCGCCTTGCGGGTGCTGGACATGACCTTGACCGCCTCCTGCACAGTGGTACCCTTGCGGACGCGAGGAGCCGCAGCCGAGCTGTTCGTACGCTTCTCATTCTCCAGGATCGACCCGAGCGTTGGCGACGAGAGCTTCTGCAGCATCGGGCCAAGAAGCTGCTGGACAGTTGACGACGCGCCGCTCTTCTCCAGCGACTGCTTGAGCTGCTCGGTCGACTGCATGGCGTGTTCCAGGCGCTTCGACACGTCGTAGATGCACTTGCCGATGTTCAAGACACCAACAATAGAGCCGGTGTCACGACTCACGACTGGCAAGTGGCGGAAGTGGCCTTCCTGCATCGTGAGCATCGCATCAATGGCGCTGTCCTCTGGAGCGACGAACTTGATGTTCTTGGTCATGATACCAGAGACGGCAACGTTCGCTGGCTCAAGATCAGCGCCGAGGACGCGGCGACAGATATCGGTGTCAGTCAAAATACCAGTCAACGCACCGGAATCGTCAACGACGAGCAGCGCGTCCGATCGCTTCTGGCTCATCAGCGTCGCAGCTTCCACGATACTGGCGTTCTCACCGATCACCACGGCAGGCGTTGGGCGAAGGCTCGAGACTGGGCGAATGTTCACGTCCTTGTCGCGGTTCTTGCGCTGACGGGCACGGCTCGTCACAGAGGCTCCAGATGTAGACATACCTGAGACCGACTTGCCAGAGACCGAGGCGTTGTCGTCGAAAGGGTCGTGGTGGTTCAGATCGAACGCGGCGTTCCAGAACTTGCCCATGTCGCGGGACTCTCCCTGGCCAAACGAAGCGACAGCAATCGACAAGACATCGGCAATGCCGTGCACTTCACCGGACGCCGGTGACACCACTGGCAGGTTCAAGAACTTGCCATCGTGCATGATGTGGAAGGCATCGAGAACCGTCGTCTCAGGCGTCGTTGACTCTGGCTCTGGCGTCATCACATCACCGACAGGAGTGTCGAGGTCGATGCCAGCAGCGATCACACGGTGAAGCAGATCCTTCGGCGTGAAGATACCGATCAGCTCTGGGTGGTGGCCGTCTGACACAACGAGCGCAGGCTTTTTCGCCTCCGCCATCTTGTGGGAGACCTCGAGAATGCTCTCGTATTCGTGCACTTGCGGAGCCTGCGTCTCTCCTGGAGCTGCAAGCACGTCTTGCAGAGTCGGCGACAGCATCTTCTCCAGCATACCGCGAAGCATCGCGTTGCCCGACGAGTTGCCCAGTTCTTGCTTGAGCTGCGACGACGAGCTCTCAATGCGACGGATAGCGTCGTGGAGACACTTGGCCACGTTCAACACGCCAGTGACGACACCTCTGTCAGCGCTCACCACAGGCAAGTGGCGGAAGCGACCAGTGAGCATCATGTCGAGCGCGAAGGCTGCAGTGTCATCCGACGACACACACTTGGGCTGCGGCGTCATCACCGAGCCGATCGCCGTCGTGTGTGGGTCCAAACCCTTCGACACTACGCGACGAGCCGTGTCGGTATCGGTGAAGATACCCGCGAGAGCACCCTCGCCGTCAATGATGATGACGGCCGCGGCGCGGTTCGCCTTCATGATCTTGGCAGCGTCAAACACCGAAATGTCTTCACCCACAGTCACTGGCTTCGCTGGGCGCAGACGTTCGACAGAGCGAGAGGCATCCGCACTCGAGTCCTTCTTCTTCAGTCGGTTCACCGTCGACGCCATCGAGATCGTTGACTTGGCGTATGACTGCGTTGACACAACGGAGCTTCCCGATCCCGAACGAGGACGTCCTTCGAACGCGTTCGCCTTGATAGCAGAAATTGGTGGAATCGGTTGTGGCGTTGGAGCCGCGACGCTAGGCTTCGCCATCATCGTAGCGCGTGTAGGCGGCGCGGACGGCTGAAGCGTTGGTGACTTGGCCGGAACTGCCTTCTTCGGCTGAGCAACAATTGTCGGCTGGGCATTCACACTCGGTCCCACGGATGGAGAGGCGCTCACGACTGGAGTAGCTCGGTGCGTCGTCGGGTTGGTACCATGGATCGCCGCCGGTGCTGACATAGGCGCCGTGGCAGCAGCAAAAGTCGCCGCAGGTCCAGCCTTTGGCTTCAGCGGGGACGCAGCCGGCACTGGAACTGGGGCAGGAGTTGGAGCAGGAGCAGGTGCAGGCGTGATCGGACCAAACTTTTCTCGTCGCGTCTTCAGGTCGTCGATCTCCTTCTGCACGGATGCGCACTTGTCAAACTCCTTGCGCTGCATGTGCTGAGCAATCACCTTGTTCAGGCGAGCGAGTTCGGCATCCATCTCCTGTGGCGTCTGCTTCGTCTTGCGGATCGCCACAAGGACGTCCATGTCCGTCTGAAGCGTGCCACACTTCTCGAAGTCGCGCGCCTTCATCGCATCAGCGATTTGACCTTCCACGGCGCGAATGCGTTCATCGAGTTCCGCAGGCTCCAGCTCGTTCAAGTCTTCCTTGATGTTGCGGCGCTGCTCCTGCAGATCTTCCAGCGCCTTCTGGATCTCAGCACAGCGCGCAAACTGCTTGCTCTTGGCGGCTTCCTCCATGTCCGCGTTGAGCTTCGCGATCTCGGCGTCGATTTCCTTGGCCGTGCGCACCTTCTTACGGGCGTCGACGATCTTCTCCAGGTCCTTCTGCAAGTTGGCGCAAAGCTCGAACTGCTTGTTCTTGGCGGCATCGGCGATCGCGTGCTCAAGCTCCACAATCTTCTCGTCGAGCTCCTTCGGTCCCAGACCTTCAAACGGTTGCAGCAAGTTCTTCTTGCGAATGATGTAGCCACGCGCATACTTCTGGATCACCACGGCCTGCTGGGAACGGTAACGGTACACTTGCACTTCGCGCTGGTACTTGACCATGTCGACACGCAGACGCAGCAGTCCACGCACTCGGTACGCGGCATTGCGCAAGCGCAGAAGCTCTCGACGCGCGAGGAACTGACGAACCTTCGCCTGAATGCGGGTAACAGCTGCAGCCCTCTTCAGGTTGCGGCACCACTTCTGCAACGAACGCGCGGCGGCCTTACACCGCAACGTGTGCAGCTTGCGAAGCTTGAACGCCACGGTACGCTTGAGGAAGACCTTGGTCTTACCGAGCTGCCACTGGTCCTTGCCGGCGCCGAGCATCGTCGAGATCTCTTCCACAAGCTCGTTGATGTTCTCCGTGTCTGGGGCCAGCGACTGGTAGTCGTAGAAAAACACATCGTGGTCCTCACGCAGCGCAAAACCACGCTGACGGATCTGGATGGCTTCCATCATACCCGAGTACTTGAGCTGGCGAGCCACGTCTGGGTCGTTCAGCTCAGTTGGACGCTTGTTCTCGTTTGGCTTCAAGCATCGCACGTAACGCGGATTGGCGAGAGAGATCTTGCCCATGAGGTCCTGCAGCTGGAATCGGAACTGGGCACCGACCGACACTTCACGCAGGTTACGCGACTTGTTGGCCGTAGTGCCGGCCTGGCCTCCAGGAGATGGAACCTTCGACGCAGGCGAAGCGACACGGTCCGTCGGACGGCGCGACATCGCCATTGGGTCCGCAGGACGCTTGGTGTTGCCAGGCACGGCCTCCATCGACTGGACGTTCAGATCGAAGATACCACGCACCCAGTCACTCGCCGACTGGCGAATGAGCTCCTTCATGTCGTCGTTCAGCGTCTCGTTGTTCTTGTCGTTGAAGCCGCTGGCGTCGTAGATCACTTCACCAGCGTAGTGCTTGATACCGAAGCGCAGCGTCGAGTCCATCTTTGGCTGCACGTACGAGTCGTGCATGGTCTTGGACGTGTTCGAACCAGCATTTGGATCACGGCCGAACGACGCGTGCAGGATCGCGACGAACTTACGGTTCGCTTCTTCGCCTTTGAGTCGCCACACATCGTCCAGTGCGATAAAGATACCTGGCTTGTTCATCGGCTTGCCTTCGATGAGATCGAGACATGCTTGGTTGTCCTGGAAGTCAATGTGCTTCCAGTCGATGCCTTCCTTCGTGTACTCGTCCTGCTCGACTTCGAGCATATGCTGGTTGAAGTGGCGCTGGAGCTTCTCGTTCGCGTAGTTGATACAGAGCTGCTCAAACGTGTTCCAGTCGAACTTTTCGAAGCCGTAGATATCGAGCACACCGATGAAACCCCACTTATCCTGCGGCTTGGAGATCGTGCGGTTCAACTCCGTCACGAGCCACAAGAACAGCGACGAGTAGATGGCCTTGGAAAGCGCGTCACGCTTGTCGATGACCTGGTCCACGTGCTGCTGCTGCACGATGACCTTGCCGCCCACGTAGAGCTGACGCGTGAGCAGCGCCTGCAGCAGCGCGTCCTCCGTCACACGCAGCAGACTCGCAATCAACGTAAGCGCAGCCTTTGACTCGTCGCCGTGGACGACACTCGTCTCGTTCTCCATCGCAAACTCCAAGTTGCCCAAATGCAGCACTGCTGCCAGTAAGTCAAAGACACGCTCCTGTCGCGTGTCGTCGATGCCAATCGTCTTCATACAGTGACGCGTCGTCACAAACTCCTCCCCATCATCACTACAAACGCCACAGAGTCATGATCAATATGTGAGACCTTGCAAGAACAGAGAGAGCTGGGTATCGCAAGCGGCTCAACGTACGCGGATGGAAGCTTGAAGCACTGCGACTTGCGCAGGTACTCGTAGTCGTGCGGCGTCTTCAGCTGCAGTTTCTCCCGCAGCGCGTCGTCGGCGCCAGCCAGCAGCTACATCAAACAAAGACACCACAACCATCAATCAGTCAGTGATAATCGCCTGCGGCCTCGTCACACACTACTCAGCAGCCCTGCGTACCTGGTAGAAGATGTGGTAGTTGCGTTCGCCCACCGACTGCGACACGATACGCGTCTTCTCGAGCAGAAAGTTCATGATCTCGGCACCGACGATCTTTCCGTGGTGGTCGAACTGGATCTCAATGAACTTGCCGAAGCGACTCGAGTTGTCGTTGCGCAGCGTCTTGGCGTTGCCAAACGACTCGAGCAGCGGGTTGGACTCGAGTACACGCTCTTCCAGCTTGCCCAGTGCTCGCGAGACGCCCGTGCTCGGAGTAGGCGCGCCGTTCTGCAGTGCGCCGCGGTAGCTGGTCGCGCGCGCGAGGTACTGCATGATGATCTTCGTGGTCTCGGTCTTACCGGCGCCACTTTCGCCACTGATGATGATACTCTGGTTCATCGGGTCCAATGCGCCGCCCTGGATGAGCTGCGTGTACGCCGAGTCGGCGAGCGCGAACACGTGCGGCGGCAATGCGCCCATGGCCTTGCCGTAGTACTCGGTCATGGAGTTCTCGCCGTAGGCGCTGCCCAGGTCCTTGTACGGGTTGATCGCGATCAGGATCGGACCCACGTACGTGTAGATCATGTCTTTCTCGTATCGCTTGCGCAGGTTGTCGAGCAGCGACTGCTCCGAGAGATCCGACATCTGCAGAATGTCTTCAAACGTGGTCGCGAGCGTGCTGTTCGGGTCGTTCTCTTCCTCTTGCATCTTCTTCTTGAGCTTGGCTCGCATCAACCGCTCCTTGCGGCCGCCCGCTGCCGCCGCGGTGTTCGCGCCGCCGCCGCCGCCTCCGTGGTTGCGTCGCGAGCTCATGATTTGCGTGCGCGCAAGATCGTCTTCTGAGAGATGCTGCTGCTACCTTGTCGACCACAGAGTACGGCCACTGCCCACTGTAGTACCGTGCCGCTGTGTGTGCGTGTCTACGTAAGTCGCTTCTTGTTGGATAGCTAGCGATCGCCGGATCGTAAGCTGCGCCGAACGGTGCGTGCTTGTGCTTGTGTCCCCCCGCGTCTCTGACCGTCCGTCGTCGCGTGTAACTCACACACTCAGACTCGAGATCCAGTCAATTCGATCGATGGAGTTTTACTTTAACAACGGCCGCCGCTTGCTGTCTGCCTAATGCAACGCAATACACGCGACTTGCTCGAGATGGAGCAGAGCTGCCCGTCGTACAGTGAGTGCGGTGAGCCCCTGAGGATGGAGATCGAGTTCGCGCCGCCGCTGGTGGGTTGGCTCGCAGCGCCCTCCGTTGCACCTCACTCACCTCAGCCAGCGGCCAAGTGTTTACAGACGGAAGAACCCGACGGGAAAAACCTCACATCATAACCAAAACCTCATATCAGCTTCAACCGACAGAGAGACCTCCGAATACAGACATGGTATCACAAAACTGAATGGCAAAATCCACATGATGAAGAGGTGATGGCTGTTAAAGTGAGGTGAAGAGAAGTGTTGAGGCGAAGAAAAACCTCAATGAAGCGGTGTGGGTGAAAATGCTGTGCGGCATCTGGTCGGCCGCTTCAACGCAGATGGTCCAACAGCTCAGCTCTTGGGCACGAGGACTCCTCGGAGGAGGCCCAAAGCCAATGTGGATCTGGGATGCAGCAAGCTCTCTGTCTGTCTATTTGACTCAGAAAATGAATGGAAATGGATGCAGAAAGAAAGATCCATCGTGGGAATGGCGCGGAAATCTCCATTTTCACACCTCGTTCTCTATCTGCACGCGGCTCGTTCATGGACCCACACCGACCACTTCTTCTGTAGTCGCCAACACGCCACGAACGACCAGCGAACACGCATGTTCCCTAACGATACACATCGCCGTCGGCCAGCTGCTTGCATGCACATGCACATGAATGGCCGGCCGATTCGAAGTCACTTTTTGTATGGAGGTTGAAGAAGAAGAGATGGAGCTTGGCCTAGTCCACCTTGATGGACGAGTAGATCTTGCGCGTGAACCAGAGCGACGACGCGACGCCGACGGCGCCCGTGAGAAGCGCGAGCGCACCCGAGATGACGGCCATGTAGCCGAAGTAGAGCATCGCGCCGATGAAGTTGGTCACGTCCAGGCTCGACCAGTAGTAGTACGCCGAGTACAGGAACACGTACGCGCCGCACGCGCCCGACACGATGAACGAACGCCACCACCTGATTTTAATACACACAAAACGTTAGCTAGGAGAGAAGGCAGCAAGCCAAACACTGGAGAGATTGATGGACGCACCAGTTGTAGTCTTCGGCGCAGAGCTGGAAGTAGGTGAGCACGATCGTGATCTCAGCACACGTCTGGACGAGGATCACGAACGACAGCAGCAAGAAGCCGAACACGTAGTAGTACTTGTCCGTCCATAAAGACGAGAGCACGAAGTAGAGCTCCACGAAGATGGCACCAAACGGTAGCACGCCACCGACGGCCGCAGCAGTCGAGTTGGACATGTACCAAGGCTGTGGAGGGATCGGACGCGGGATGTTGCTGGTCGCGACTGGGAACGCAATTGGTGGCTTTCTACAATCAACAACAGGCAAACAGTCAGTCTCACGTCCAGTTTTCATAGTGAGTGAAGAAGAAGAGCATACCTGAAGCCGAAGAACGCGCCGGCGAACACCAGGGGCACCGAGATACCGGTCCACAGGAAGAACACTAGCAGCATCGAGCCGAACGGGACAGCAGCGTCGGAGCCAGCGCCCCACACGAACAGGTTCAGGAAGAAGAACAGCACGAAGAGAAGTCCCGGGAACAGCGTCGCCGTGAGGATCGTGCACAACTGCCAGCGCTTGCCCTTGAACATCTTGTACGTGCGCGCAGACGTGTAGCCGGCGAGCATGCCAAGCAGCACGAAGCACACCAGCAGGGCGATCATGAGCTTGCCACGGTTGCTTGGACGAAGCACGCCAACCGCCGCGAAGAAGAGCGTGGTCATGGCCATACCCAGCAACTGGTTACCCGTGCCAACCATGACACAGAACAGCATCGGGCTCTTGGATGGCGGACGGAACACATCGGCGTGGACGAGCTTCCAGCCAGACTCCTCACGCTCCTCTGCTCGCTCTTCCTCGGTCGGCACGCGGTTGTAGCGGCTGATATCGCGGTGCAGACTACGCATGAGGATCATGCCGACCATGCCACTCAAGAACAGCACGATGAGCAGCGCGTTGATGATCGAGAACCAGTGGACGTTCGCGTTGCCCGAGCCGGCCTCAAAGTACACGTCCCAACGCGTGCGCCACTCCTTGTCGTTGTCCTCACGCCATTCGATACTGTACGTCCAGAAGACATGCGCCTCGCCGGCCTTGTTGCGGGAAAGGAACATCGGACGACGCAGCTCTGGTGAGTGCTTGCAGGCCTCCATCTTGTTCGTCTCGGCATTGAACAGCTTCGTGGGGTATTCGAAGCTGAACGGCAGCACCCAGAAGTCGACGATGCGGCCTTCGTCAGCCGACTCGGTGCCGATCTCGTTGTTGTAGCCGATGATGATCTTGACGTGGTTGTTGAGCTGAGGCACAACCTCCACCTCTGGGTTAAAGCTTCCAAGCTCAAAGCCCACGATCATACTTCCATCAGGCGTCTCCGACTTGACTGGCAAGTTGTCCAGGATCCAGTTGACGCGGTACGCGTCCTTGATCTTGCTCTCAAACTGTCTGATGTCTTCCTCCTTGTAGGTCTGCTGGCACAGCACCTTGCATTCTTCATTCTCCATGAACTTGAGCTATTCATTCGAACAGAATCAAAAATCAGACACACCATCCATCAATCAATCGCATCCATAAATCAGTCATGGTTTGAACATCAATCGTACCTCGTATGGGGAGTTCTGGATGCGGTTCGCCGTGAGGTACTCGCCGAGGTTCTCCGACTTGTACTCGATGGACGACGGCTGACAAAAGCCCAACTTGTAGTAGTCCAGCGGCAGCAGCGTCTCCGACGACGTGAGACTGTTCACGAAGAGCGGGATCTGCTCGCCCTTCTTGTACGTCGTCATCTGCACGCCCGGCAGAGAGAACGCGTCGCTTCCGCCGCTCATGACGCCCAGCGCCGCCAGCGCCGCGACGCCCATCAACTGCACCATGGCGATCCGTTCAATGCGTGGGTGGATATCTCTCTCGGTCTCCTGTGCGCGTGTAGCTCTCGCGTGTCGTGGACGCTGATCCGTAGACGCGTGTGACTTCCTCCTGGGCTGTTTGGCGGGGGCAGTCGTGTCGCCAGGTCACACCTAGAAACGATCGGTCTGTTCAGTTTATGGAATGAATATCTTATTTCGTCCGGCACGGTACATAGTGTTGTCGGTTTGTATCTTTTCGAACACGACACGAATATTACCAGAACGAATCACGTAACTTACGTGTAAACTACTGTACTTATTTTGGTTAGCAACAGCAACTATTTGATTGAACGGTGTTATTGTGGAATTCAACCTTTTTGTCTAAATGAATTGCTAATCTGCCAGATTAACCCTTTCGCGAACGACCGTGTAAATTTTACACCTTCGAGGGTGTTATCAAGACCTGCTGAAAATCAGGCCCTCGAACGGGCATTTTTTACACGATCGGCATCTATGTCCATTTTCAGGAAGCGACTTTTGAAAGTGGACTGGCTATGTACGTCTGGTGGGGAATCGGCGCACTGGGC